>JAOXOE010033727.1:0-10000 GCA_028565055.1 Phoeniculus purpureus
ACCAGGTTGGTCAGGCAGGATTTGCCCTTGGTGAAGCCATGCTGATTGTACCCAATCACCTCTTCACTATTCTACTGTCTCAGTAGTGCCTCCAGGAGGATCTGCTCCATGATCTGACCGGGCACAGAGGTGAGACTGACTGGTCTGTAGTTCCCTGGCTCCTCCTTCCTGCCCTTTTTGAAAATAGGAGTGATGTTTCCCTTTTTCCAGTCAGTGGGGGCTTCGCCAGACAGCCATGACTTTTAGAATAGAATAGGGAGGGGTTTGGCAACCTCATCTGCCAGTTCTCTAAGTACCTGTGGGTGTATCCTGTCGGGTCCCATGGACTTGATCACTTCCAGGTTCTTCAGGTGATCGTGAACCAGATCTTCACTTATGATGGGCAGTTCTTCCTTCCAGTCCCTGGAGACAGAGGATACAGAGAAAGCAGAGATACTGAACACCTTCTTGCCTCTGTCTATACTTCTGGTGGGTGTTCTGATATCAAGCTCCAGACTTCTGAGGCTCCACAAGAAGTTGGGACAAAAGAGAAGTTTGCCCTGGTTGATGAGTACTGGGCTAGAGATGAATTGAGCAAACTGGATGTACATAAATCCATGGGCCTTGATTGGATGGTGTCTCTAGGCACATTAAGGACAAGAGGGTCACTAGGGATAGTCAGCATGGCTTCACCAAGTGGAAGTCATGCTTGACCAACCTGATAGCTTTTTATTAGGGCATACAGGTCGATAGATGATGGCAAAGAAGTGGATGTGGTCCATCTTGACTTCAGTAAAGCTTTTGACACAATCTCCCACAGCGTTCTTGCAGCTATACTAAGGGAGTGTGATCTGAACAATGGGGTAGTGAGGTGGGTTGTGAACTGGCTGCAGGATAGAAGCCAGAGACTAATGGTCAATGGGACAGAGTCTAGTTGGAGGCCTGTACCTAGTGAAGTCCCCCAAGAATTGATACTAGGAGCAGTACTATTCAATCTATTCATTAATGAGAGGAGACCTTATTGCCCTCTACAACTACCTAAAAGGAGATTGTAGCAAGGCTGGTGTCGGTCTCTTCTCTCAGGTCAGTGATGATAGGACGAGGGGAAGTGGCCTCAAGTTGTGTCAGGGGAGGTTTAGATTGGATGTTAGAAAGAAGTTCTTTACTGAGAGGGTGGTTAGATACTGGAATAGATTGCCCAGGGAGGTGGTGGTGTCACCGTCCCTGGAGGTGTTTAAGGAAAGAGTGGACGTGACGCTTAGGGATATGGTCTAACAGTTAGATACTAGGATCAAGGTTGGACTCGATGACCCTGGAGGTCCTTTCCAGCCATGATGATTCTGTGATTCTGTAAATTTAGGCTAGGTGTAGAATCATAGAATCATATGGTTGGAAGGGACCTCCAAATGTCATCTAGTTCAACCCCTGTACAGCAAGCAGGGTCATTACTCACCAGACCAGATTGCCCATCCAGCCTGACCTCAAATGGCTCCAGGAATGGGGCCTCTACCACCTCTCTAGGCAACATGTGTTTGTATAAGGTTGACATTTTTTATTCTGAGGGTGGTGGGACACTGGAACAAGTTGCCCAGATTGGTGATAAAGCCCCATCTCTGGAGATATTGCAGGCTGGACAGGGCTTTGAGCAGCTGGATTTAGTTGAAGGTGTCCCTGCTCACTGTAGAGGGGTTGGGCAAGACGAACTTTAAAAAAATTCTCTTCCAACCCAAAGAATCCTGTGATTCTATGACCTTGGAGTGAACTTCATTCCCTAATGTCGTGTGTGCTTGTTGTTTTACCCAGTAGAGCAGAAGGGCTCATGGGGACCTGTTGAGTCACAGCTCAAGAGTTGAAAGCTGAGATATGATCAGAAGTGGCTCCACAAATGTGCTAGAGTAGCAGGATAGCTCTCTGTTCATTCTTAAATCCAGTGGGAATTTGAAGATACAACTGGAATGTATCATTGCCATGGTTAAGGGTTTAGCAATGCGTGGTTGGAAAAGTCAACATTCAGCCAAGTGTTTCAATCATACACTCAAGAAACAAATAGTTGGGAATGTTGATGTCCACTCTATTCTTAGTAGGTTTTAGAGATTATCAGGAAAGATAAAGATCCTGTTTCACCCTAAAATCTGCCAGGCCACGCTTTTTGGTTTTTTATTTTGCAGGAGGATGAAGACAGACCTTTTTCATATCTAGATGTACCACTGCAATCTAATGCTTTTAAGAGAAGTGAAATTTCTAACCTATAATCCTCCTCCAAACTTCTGCAGCAGATTCCAGGCTTGCAGAATTCACAGGGGTCCGCACAGTTGTAGGTCACTTGGTTCAGGAAGCATTTAAATCTCTGCTGAGCGTGGATAACCATATCTAGTTACAGTTCACAATGCCTCCGTGCCTGAGTTTTTTGGTTCTGTGAGTTCTTCCTACACTGCTGAATATGACATTTTTAGGTCCATTCAAACCTGAAACTCAGGGAGTGTGATCTTAAAAGCTAAAGAAATTGTGCAAACCTCCCTAAAGTGAGACTGCTGCTGAGCGCCCGTGGCCAAAACAGCCTTCTCCTTCCAGTTCATCAAGGACAACCTGTCCTAGTGCCATGCCAACGTTTCTTGCTTTCCATCACATCTCTTGGGTAAGCCCCGTAAGCAGTGACCTTGTGACTAAATGCCTGCCAGATCTTCTTTCTGGCAAAAACAGCTGCTCCTCTTGGCACTTCCAAACGGCTGTTCAGATTTTTAGGAACAACTCCATGAGGTGTTCATTTTATTTTTCCTTTAGCACTGGAGAAGCATTTCTCTGATCAGGAGAGAGGCTACAGAACTGCAAAATATCGCTGGAGACACTGGTGGGAATTTTGCGGCATGGGCTGTCATTCTGTATGACTTCCTGATTGGTGATCTTTTTCTTTTCAAATATAAATGTCACCATTCGTGTCACCAGGAATTAATTCATTACAACTAAAAAAATGCAATTGGAAATTAAAGTCAGCAGATCTTCAAAGCTCTGCCTTTCCACCGGGCTTTTGGATGCCAGCTTATGTCTTCAAGGTCTGCAAGGGCCAACAGTTAAAATAGGTTTTTAGACTACTTTGATACTGTACATAGGAAATTAGTGGGGTTCTCGAAAAGGTAAATGCATTTTTAATATTCTGGACTGATATAAATGTGATTCTCATCTTAGATGTTTTCAAGTAGTTTATAGGGGTTTTGGATGCTTCACAATACTAGGCAAAGCTTGTTAGCCCCAGAACAGACTGGATTTAGCTTGCTTGTTTCCTGGCAATAAGAAGTTGGAAATTCACACTTGGTGCCTTTCTGGCACATAAATGTACTGAAAAATATGGCCCTGGTTTCTTAAAATTGTATTTGGAATTAGCATCGAGTCTCTCTTACAACAAATGTAAACACTCTTCTGTCCCCCGGCTTGCTGGTACTTGGGGGTGAAGAGAGGATCACTGACCCATCGCTGTGAAATAGGGTCAGTGGGCAGCCAACATCAAGGTGTTTACTGCATGAATTCTGATGAAGAATCCCTGGATGGGCAGGTTGGGGTTTAAAGAGGGATGAATCTCCCGCATCCAGACACAGGTGCTTGCAGGTGGGAGGCTTTTAATCCCTGTATCCCCATAGAGATTCTCTACGCAGAGCCTTTAATATGATGCATGGACTAGTTCTTTCTTACATCTGCAGGGGTCAAAATCGTGTTCCGGAAAGACAAATCCAATCTATACAGTGTACAAACGATTTAAATTTAACCCTCTGGCAAACCTACGGTGTCACAGACTACAGAGGTTTTTTCATTTTGTTTCCAAGTGGGTGTTCACAGAACAGAGACAGTTGTCGAGCAACACTGACTGTGGTGCAGGCCAGCAATAGTATTCATATTATTTAACATAATGTGATTGAATTAACGCTGGCTAAATGTGTTCCTGTTGAAAACTTATATTAATTGTTAATGGCAAAGCTGCAGCCCTCTAACACCAACCGTTGATCCATCATCTATGGAAGATGGGAGTCCTAAGGGCAAGGGTAATTTATACTTGCCATATCACTTAGAGAAAATTCCAAGTACGCCGAAATTTGCATGTTCAGGAACATAGAGGGTGATTAGGGATAGGCTAAATATTTGCCCATGTCTCTGCTTTAAATCACAAATTTGGAGTGAACTGATGGGCTCAAGACTTTCTGATTGAAAGTAAATTATAAAAAGAGACTCAGGGAGACCCAATCCGGCTCAAGTCATGATAAAATATTTTATGGTCTCATAACATCTCGAGTTTGAGGAAGTAAAAAAACCCACCCCAGACACAAAAATCCCCTAACCCTAAGTCTCATACTGGTTCACAACCTCGCAAAAGGTTCCCCAGCTGTGTTTCTGAATCAATAAAGGGAAAGTTGCTTATGAAGAAGTGCTGTTGAATTTAGCAGAATGAAACTACTAGGATTCTATTGAGCCTACAGAGCTCTGAAATAGAGATGCAGTTCTCTCTTAACACCCATGGGATAAGGGGAAAGAAAGGAGAAATCCTATATTTGTTAATGTAGCAGATTTATTTTTTTATAAGAGCTTAGAAAAAATAAATAAGAAAATATGCAGTGAATAAAAATTGGGACAGGAAAGTTTATTTAAGAACAAATATCCATCCTTTTTATTTTATTTTTGCATACTTTGGACGTTTGAGTGGTTTCTAGAACAGAAATCTCAATGCTAACCCTGACACGTCTGGGTATCTGAGCAATTCTATGCCCTTGTGTTGCCTCAATGAAGTGATTTGGAAATGCAGTTTATCAGTGACTTGGATGCTGCAGCCTGTGAGATTTTTCCAGTAGAGACAAGGTGGCTGAACCGCTGTAGTGTCATTGTGCTGCACGTTAAGGTGCTGCTGTTCCTCTCACCCTTATCTGGCTTTATTCTGGGTGAGCGCTGTAAGATTCATCTTCAGATGTGTAGAAGGATGGTTTATTTTTTTGTTTGTTCTGATTTCATTAATTTATTCGCGGATTAGCACAGGAGAAGAAGCAATTGCACTTCTACCCCCTTCAAGTGACATTTGGTTCCTTCTATTTTATTTCATTTCCCTAATATTTGCAGTTCTTTATGCATTCCTTCTCTTGCCTTTTCTTTTCTCATTTCTCAGCCTCCTCTTCTCTCCCAGGACCACGTTTTGACACCCTTCAGCAGTGAATTGGTCTTTGCTTACTGTAATACTCACATCAATCTTGTGGTTGTGGCTCTGGCCCTTATTCCTCATTCCGTAATAGTTTCCCTTCCTCCCCCACCTCTTCCCTTTTATCTGTCTTTTCGGAGAATAATGTCTTTCAAAACTTTAGTGAGTGGGAATAGCAGTGTCTGTGAATATTTATTTGCTGTATAAATACTCCAAAGCTTTTTCTTCATCGTGGCCACCCACATTGCTGTGTGTTCTTAGAACATCTCATGTTATTTTTCTGTGCAATGAAACCCCACGTGTTTTGCTAATATTTTTGAGTAAAGATATGCCCTGGTTCCTGAAGTAAAGATACGCTCCAGTTCCTGACACATTTGTCTGTGTTTGTTAAAAATCGAAAAGCAAAACCAAGTGGTCTCCGATGTCACCTAAAAGAAAGAGAGCGTTTCACATCTTGGACATAGAATCATGGAATTCTTTAGGTTGGAAAAGACCTTTAAGAAGACTACACTCTACTTTCTCTGCTCAGATTGTGCAAATCTTGCTCAGTCTCTGTGTTGGCTACTCATTGCTTAAGGATGGGCAATCACAGAGACATTATGGCAGGAAAGGACCTCCAGGATCATCAAGTCCAGCCCTCATCCCAACAGCTCACTAACTCCTAGACCGTGGATTCACGTGCTCTAACAACTAAATTTTTAAACACCTCCAGGGATAGTGGTTCCACCAATGTGTACTCCCTGTACCAGCTGTAGGCTGCCATATACTTTGAGTGAATGTTTGAGAGGTCCTTTCAGGATGATTTCCAGGAAACAACACACCTGGACATGTTCCTGTGCAACTTGGTCTTGGTGATCCTGCTCTGGCAGTGGGATTGAACTAGATGATCTTTCGAGGTCCTTCCAATCTCTGATGTTCTGTGATTCCCACTTAGGGACACTGGTTTTTAGGTTTCCACTGTGTAGTTTGAGCCTTTTCATGTGATGTAAATGGTTTGAAGTGAGACTGAGAAATCTGCCAGTAACCTTATCTTCCTTGGCCCTACTCTGCAGAAGTGCACAGGCACAAATTCCTCTTTAAGCACGTGAGGATTGGTGAATTCACTGGGACGGTTCATATGCTTAAAATTAAGCTCTCTGTACTTAAGGGCTACAGTGATGCCTTACATCTGGCTTTCAGCCAGCATCCTGAATATCGTTCATTGATCCTATCACTGGAATCTAGCCACAGAAATGGTTCCAGTTGTTTTTAATGGATTTCCTACAAAGACACTGGAAACCCATTCAAAATAACATTCAGTCGTTTGACATTTCGGTGTCTGCTTTGCACTAATGAACTCCTACTTTAGGACGCAGTGCCTCATGAAACTTGAAGTTAGGTAGCGATTAAGCCATTTTATTGGTGTAACCATGAGTAGGAAGTTATCATCCATCTCGTCTTCGTCAAGCATAGCTTACAAGGTCTTTCTAATCTGATCAGCTTTCATGAACACAGCATGTTGGTTACTTGCTTCAAGTCATTCATGTGGAGATATTATACCTACCACATATGATAAGACAATATAAGGCAAATCAAACCAAAGTCAATTCTTTGCTGGTTTTCTTGAAAAAAAATTACAGCCAAGTTGTTGTTGTTGTTGTTACAGAGGTCTTTCAGTTGTAAATGGATCAGATTCAAAACTGTAGGGTCAAAGCTTTTTATGAACCATCATGAGTTCGGTAGTACCAGTACAGATTGACAGACCTCTGTCTCTTGAGGTATGCCAGCCTGTGGAACACCTCTTCATCTCAAAGTAAAAGCAGGTTGTTGTGTCCTTTATTCCCCTTTGGATTTGGGGATTTGAAAACAGAAAAATGTCAGTATCCAGTGTGTAATTCTTTCTACTTGCGCAGATCTTGGTACAAAATCCTATCAACGCCTGGCCGTGTCTTCAGCTTGAAATATGCAGAGCACCTGTGAGGGTCTCCAAGACAGACATTCAGCTTTATGCAGTAAATGTCTCTGGGAAAACAGTTTGGACAATTTAAAAAATACCTATTTTAATAAATATTAATAGGGTAAACTAAAAAAAAAAAACCCCACCACTATTTTTGAGAACTCCAAATGCACAAAGTGTTCTCAGCTCTTTTGGGGTTTTCACAAGGAAAGAGGTCCTCGAAGAGAGAAGTAGCGAAGACTCTGTATTTGCAGGCAGGGTAATGTGGAAGTGCACCTTTGCATCATTTCCATCACAAGATAATCTAATGCCCTTCAATTGATTTGTTGAGTCTTTACATTGGTAGAAACAGAAAATAGTAATAATTTTTAGTAAATCTCTCTATAAGTAAATGAGCAGCTGGAAGATGGGGCCTGAGTTTCTTTCTGGAGTACATGAAGGATGTGCATTTGTTCATCGTTTTTCCACGTATCTTTGGAAGGGAATATTTTGCCAAAGTTTAAAGGATAATAAGAGGGCTGCAGCAGAATAAGTTGTTTCACTTAGATTTCAGATCTAAAAGTGGGTGTTTTACAATCCCTGTGTTTATATCTCATGCCTGAATGGTGTGGCTTGTGTTACTTATGCCCTTCCTCGAAGTGAAAGCTTTGAAAATAATATGTTGGCAAATAGTTTCCTTTTATTTTCTTTACCCTTCCCCTTTACCTTGCGCTCCCTGTACTCTCTAACTGCTTAGTATGTAGCGAGGAGAACTCGGCGGTTGCCAAGGCTTGCATAAGCAATGTCTATTGCTTTTGGTGTAATTTCTTAGGAAAGTGGGAACTCATTTTTAAAATAGATATTACAGTCAGGGGATGTGTTTTATTGGATAACGCCAACGTTAAGATACATAGATCCGAGGGTCCCAAATTACGGTGCTTTTACTATTTGTTTTCTTTAACGTATCGGTGTGGGTGGCAGATTGTATTAATGTTGTCAATAGCATTTATTTCAGATTTGTCAAGTGTTTGCCTTAGCCATTAACATCAGAATAGGAATGAGTAAATTTTATTTACATTAACAATACATTCAACCTAGCTGTTATTGCAGTGTATTGATTTGGTTTCTGAACCTCACTTGGGTTGCTGGAAGGACTCTGTGTTTTTTCTTTGCCACGGCCTTGGCTATGTTCATGGTTCTATGAAAACGACTTTATCCAACAGTGAACTGAATGGATATCACAGAATCACAGAACATTAGGGCCTCGAAAGATCATCCAGTCCAATACCCCCACCACAGCAGGATCACCTAGATCAAGTCGCAGAGGAACATGTCTGGGTGGGTTTTACATGTCTTCAGAGAAGAAGATTCCACAACCCCTTTGGGCAGCCCGTTCCAATGCTCTGTCACCCTCACCAGGAAGAAGTTCCTTCTCGTATTTATGTGGAACCTCCTCTGTTCCAGCTCACACCCATTGTCCCTTGTCCTATCATTGGATGCCACTGAGCAGAGTCTGGCTCCATCCTCCTGACACCCATCTTTTCCATATTTATTAACATTAATGAGATCACCCCTTAGTCTCCTTTTTTCTGAGGCAAAGAGTCCCAGCTCCCTCAACCTTTCCTCATCAGGGAGATGCACCACTCCCTTCATCATCTTTGTTGCCCTGTACTGGACTCTCTCAAGCAGTTCTGTGTCCTTCTGGAACTGAGGAGCCCAGAACTGGACACAATATTCCAGCTGTGGTCTCACCAGAGCAGAGTAGAGGAGGAGCTTTCTCAATCTATTATCTACGTTTTGTTTATTCCAGTTTCACATCTTTCTTGGTTTTTTTCCTGGAAGTATTTTGTTGAAAACTTGCAGTTTGGTTCTACATAACCTTTACGTTCAAGTGTTTTGGTTGCCAGTAAAGTTCTCTGAAATTTTCAGTAGGACACGTAGGAGTAGGAAAATTATTCCCAGTACAGAGCTCTCATGGACATCTGAGTTATCCACAGTTCATGTGTACTCGGTAACCTCCAGCTCCCAGTCAATGGGCTATGTTGTGCTTTGCTGGACAGAAAGAGCAGATATTTTTTGGTGTTATTTAACATTATGGATACAAGGACTTATTTAAGACAATTTTTATAAGCTAAACTCTCTGTTCTCCCCCTCTCCCTTTTGCTCTTTCTCTGTGTCTCAAATGCCTGTTTTATTCATGCCACTGAATCACATCAGGGTAAATTAGTCATGTCGCTTTCAGTTTAAATAATAAAGGGCAGCTGCTTATCCTCTCCTGGTACATTTGGTAGTGGAGTAATTTTAATCCTCTGGTTGCATTCAGTAAGCAATTTTGCTTTCCAGACTGAGGTGGGGGGTGTGTGTGTGCATGAGAATATCATTTCAGAACTTTTGGGATGCCCAGGTCAGGACACAGCTGACTAATGGAGAGGTTTCGGCTGTGCAACACTCTTCCATAGATGAGCCTGTAAATCAGCGAGGTTTGCTCTGCCTGAGCAGCATTGGCAAGCGTTTGTACAGCTCTGGGGAAGTCTTTCCAACATGCGTGGGTCCCTCTTTGAAATGGGTAGGCTCCGCATTTGTGGTGTCTGACCCTTTTCTCAGACTGCAGATGCTTTCTGTTTCATTTTGCAAGTGGCTGCTCCAGATCTGAACTGTGGTACTGCCGTGGGGTGGCGGGGTGGGCCAGCAGCATTCAACGACTGAAAAATTGCAAACTAACGCAAAAGGTTTTGGAAAACATATAAATATCTATATGCAGGGAGCCAGTGGGATTTGCTGCACACACTGGGACCACTTTATTTGGACTGAAGTACAGTGTGAATTGAAAGCAAATCTACTGTCCTCTTGATTAGCTCCCATTCAGACCCTCTTATTTTGAAATCAAACTACTGCAGAGATGAGCCTTTAGACAAATGTTGACCCATTGTGTGGCT
>JAOXOE010033727.1:15000-45659 GCA_028565055.1 Phoeniculus purpureus
AATCTCAACCTTGTGCATCCACAAGTAATTGTGCTCCCAGTCTCACTCAGTGCACAGTGTGTGGTAGAACGAGGAAATCTTTAGTGCAGAGTTTTGTTAACAGAGATCTCAAAATAGATGCATCCATATGTTCAAAGCTGCCTCTGTGTAAATACAAAGTTCTCCTGTCTTGGAACACGTCACAGAGTGAGGTGTCCTTTATTTTCCCACTCAGCCATGACTGTACCTTCATCAGGCTCCATGAAAGCAGCATCTTGGAGGAAGGCATTTGAATCCCAAGCAGTTGTGTAAGAGTGTGGCTTGTTGCCTTTGGAGCCTCTTTGGAAGCATTTCTGTAGCATGGCTGAACAACAGTGATTTAGAGAAATGAAGGCTTGGAATCCTCCCCTGTGCTGTGGGGTTCTTGACCTTCCTCAGCCTGAGCAAACTTCATTTAGGGAAGAAGTTCTCACTTCATCCTCAGCAACTTCTGTCCTGGATGAATCTCTAGACATAAGATGGGCACGGGGCTAAAGGCTTTCTTCTATATTTCCTCAAAATATTTGACTGGTAGAAGACAAATATGTGGTATATCCAGAACAAAAGGAATTACTCGTTCTTGGACAGCATCACTCAAAAGCGAAATATAACAAGAAGGTGCAGACAGATGCGGTGTGGGGTGACCTAGTGTGCCATCGGGAGTGTTTTCTGTGGTACCAAGTGCTGCAGTTCCTCTGGCTCCTGAGCTCGTGTGGGACCTACTGCTGCAGTCTGTGAGGTTATCTCTCAAATGAAAATCAGAGTGTGACTGCAGCATTTGCTGCATTTGGGGCCTAAATGACTTGGAAGTTCTAATTAATAAGGTTTGGGGTTTTCCTAAGAAAGCATCAAGGCCCTAACACCCCTGTTATGGCGGCGATAATACAGCAGCAGTAGGGTACTGTTGGTTTGCCCTGGTGGAACGTTTATCCTCTGACTCTCTTGGTTAAGGAGTAGTGTGCCTGGATTCTTTAAACTGGGAGTTGGTTCAGAAAGCCAAGAGTGGCTCATAATTTGGTGTGGAAAGTGAAGATGGCTAATGTGTTGCTTGCGTATTAGTTATTTAAACTTAGTTATTTAAATCTAGCAAGGGCACAGGGTCCCGCAGGTTCTTTGGTCATGAAGTCTAGCTAGCAGAGCAAGTTTGGAAATAACGCAAATCGTGTGGGGTTGGGGACTGGGAAGCCCGCGCGTATCCGGGTGCCGTCAGTTATCATCACTACGCTTCTGAAAGTTAGCAAGGAGTTTTTTGCAAGAAGAAGAAATAGTTTGGATTTTTTGTCCCCTTCCACCACTTTTTGTTTTCCCCTTTTGCCACGTTGTGTCCTGGCCTGTGGAAACGTAACTTGACGTAATTGACAGGTGATACTGTCAGAACAACCAGTTTGGTTCTTACGGACATGTTTGTGGGGAACAATACAAAAAACAACCCAAAAAACCCTCCCCAAACCCTCGCACCTTTCGAAGTAGGTGTTTCACCCTGCAGACGTGCTTGGTACCTCCTTCTACGGACGCCTGTGATCTTTAGAAGAAGCTTTTCGGTCCCGAGGCTATTTAAAGCTTCCTAATTTTTTTGTACTTGCCTTTTAGACTTTATTTAGCTCTGCGAGATAGCGCCGTGCTCCGTAATTTTTTTATAATAAACATGTCTAGTCAAAGAAAGCATTAATGAAGCAATTCCCCAAATAAAACAGCCCATCATATCTGAGTTGCAGCAGAGAGAAAGTGCGGTCTTTGTAGTTTAATCAAGATCACAAGACTTGTTTTGAGCGTCTGTCATCTTTAATTTTACGGCACTTCATTTCAGAGTGGGACTGCCAGGGTCACATGCAATTAAAACACAGGCAAGATTTGTCTTGTGAAATCTTAACATAAAAAGTAATGTGTTACTCTATTTTAACTTTTCCACTGAACTCTGTGAACTCACTAATTACTTTTCCCCCTCTTGTCACCTTTTTGATATGACATGTATTTTATAAAGGAGATAGAAGTTTGGGATTTTTTTCTATCGTGCATATGATTGAGGATAACAAAATTAAACTGCAGAAAAAAGGAAACGTATTTTTTCAGAAATACATTTTTAGAACTATCTGAGCGTTACTGCTTCAATGACAAAGGGACCGGAGGATCAAATTCTAGGAAATAACTACTAATCTGCTTAACTAGGGCAGGTAGAAGCGCAATAGCAGAGCGGGGATTTTAGCGAGGCCAATCACACAGACCGGAGTTTGTTCTCTTGAGTGGGGTGACAGGGGAAGGGTAAAGGGACTTTAATGTGGTGGCCCACGAGAAGCGCTAAAAGCTGGTATCTGCGGAGCTTTTCTTATGGCTTTAGACCAGTTGTTGCATCGTAGTGATCGGTAAATTGCATGGACCCTTATTAACCTTATTGATAAGGAGCTTAGGGAAGTCCCATTCAGTCCAGAATATATTCTTCTTTTTGTTCCCCTGTCTGTCTCGGTTTGCAATCCCAGTCTCTTTGTACAGAAATCCTTTATGTTGCACCTCAAAATTCAGCGCAAGTACTCTGCTCATTTAACTTGGAGCAGGGGAACTGTAGAGCAGAAAGGGTTGGAGTACACATGGGGCCACGGGTCTATTTAAATATAGCTGGGACACCTGGAGAATGTTTGAAAAATTTCTTTTAAAGAATCTTTCCTATTGTTCTTCTTTCAGTGCAGCTGGGGTCTGTGGGGATCAGGGGATTATTTTTGATACCTGTCTAAAAGAGTTATGTCTACGCTGATTTCCATCCCTTGCTACTAATTAACCTTATTGTATACAGGAAACAGTCTATTTAATACCTGCATTCTTTCTGTAATGCCGAGTAAAATGAAATCTAGTGTGAAATCTAGTTAGCATTTGCCTTTTTGAAGTCATTTTTGAGTTTCCAGTCCGGGTGACTGTGACCTCAAAACTGAAAGCTATAAAAATGGTCCTGAAATCAGCTCAACGGCAGTTTCTTGAAGGTTCCTTGTGCACCTGAGCTTGTGAGCGCGTGTGGTAAATCACCCGTCCTGGCACCTAGCAGTGTTTTCCCAGGAGCCGTCTATTTTGGGTCACTCGTAGCCCTGCAAAGCACATATGTTCCCGCAGTTCCTCCTAAGGAAAGGAGTCTCTTCCTTTCTGCTGGAAAGATCACACTTCGGCTGTTTCAAGAGTACAGAGATTTATAAAATTTTAAATAGCAGTGGTAAAAACAGATACTTTAAGGAGTACAAGGAAGGATGTTTTAAAAATGTCAGCAGCACATGTAGAGGATGGTGAGGGCTAGTTAGGGGACGGAGATCAATTTAAACTGTGAAGTGGAGGGCAAAAATGTGGATGCTGTACCATATTTTAAAGGACCTTTAAAGCCTGCTGAACAACACTGATTTTGATCGTGTCTGCTCCCACATGCATAGACAGGAGTCATTACCATACAGTGTGATCTTGGAAAAGAATATTCACTAAAAAATGAGTTTTCTCATGTGTATGATGAGGAAGAGTTCCCCCGGATGTCGTAAGGCTGAATCGAGCCCTGTAGTCCTGCTGTCTCCCTTGGTGAGGCTGGAACCAAAGGTAGGGTGTGATAGCTCTCTATGGGGCATCATGCAGTTTCTGGAAGAGGCACTCAGGTGAGGTGCCTGGCTTGTTCTTCCGGGGACAGGCCAGCTGCATGAGCTTGGGAGTCTTTAACAGCAAACCCATGAAGAAAGGGCCATCGCTCTGTACTAAATTTGCTTCATCTAGTGCAAAACGATGATATCAAGAACAAAGCTCGTCAAAACAAAGGACAAGAAGAAAAAAACCTCACCCTGTGCACTCCTGTTGACAGCAAAGGTTGGAAAGTGCTCATCTGATTTATTTGTCAGTATTTAAAGCTCGGTAGAGACACCGAAGGAATAGGTCATCGATATCATTAGTTATAATCTATTTGGGAAGAATGAGAAGTATTGTTTTCATTCCTGCTGCGGCTTGTCACATAGCTCGGCTGTTGGAAATCGTGCTTGATGGCAGAGATACAGTGCTATGGGCTGGAAGTACTGAGTGTATCTGTATGTCTATCCCTATGGCTAAGTGGCCATGGTGACGACTCAAGGTTGAGTCTAAGGAGCCTGCAAGGTGCCCTGGATCCCTCCGTATACTTAATCCTCAGGGAAAGGGAAAGAAACATTTTCATTTGCTGTTTTCTTTCAATTTCCTGCATTTTATACTTATTTTGGTCAACAAAGCAATGTTCATTTCTCTTTTACACCATTCTCGAGAAAACCCATTTCTCGCAGCGCAGCCTTTCCAAAAAAACCCAAAACAATAGAAATAATCTGGTTTAACTATAAAAGATTTTATTATTATTATTATTATTTTCTTCTGCCTTTCCTACTAAGCTCCTCTGCAAAACAGCTAGAAATTTTCATTTTCAAAACATTAGTACAGCAAATTGCCATCTTTCTGTGCACGGCATTCTCTGTGTACTCATCATCTGAATGATTCCGGATCACTCTCTGGCAGCGTGAGTCACAGCATGCCCTCATGCCTGCCTCTTTTTCAATTATATCTAAGAGGAAGACTGCTGGAGACCCATTTTTTTTTTTTGTCTTGCACAGGACCCCAAAAGTGCCAGAATCTCATTTCAATATAATGTTATGACAGTATGATAAAATGGATGTTAACAGGACACTGACTAATATGAGCCATAGAGGAAGGACAGAACAATACAGTGTCAGGCAGATTGTATTGCTAATGTGTGTCTTATGGACACAAAATTCCCCCTTATAAACAAGGTCCTAAGGTTTAATCCTTAAGATCCTAGTTATTGCTCTCCAGCAGAACTGAAATCTTCCCATTCTGAAATGAAATACGAGCATTTTATTTTGTCTTAGGGCCACCTCTGTCACTCCCAATTTACTAATGAAACTTGGCATTCAAATGACTCATCAACGCATACTGCAAAGCATAAAAACAGATTAATATGGCATACGTTTCTCTGCCCGTAAAAACGCACCTTCGGATAATCTCCGTGCTGTCCTATTCAACAAAAAGTATGTCATTTCCTTCCCCTAGCAGGTTGAGTTAAAAATGAGCTAAATGTGTGAGAAAGCCATTACTGCACTAATGAAAAGCTCGATACTGCTTGAATTTTTCATCACGGGGTATTTGTTCTGTAGCACACAGCACTAATATTTACTGTCACCGGTACAGTATGCGCAGTAATTAAGTTACGGTCATCAGCGCGGTGGATATTAAGCAAAGATGTTCCTCCGTGAGCCTGGACCTCATTCGCAGATATTTCACGTCAAACAGCCTTTCAAGCATTTGTAGGTTTGGTCGGTGGAGCGGTGGGGGAAAGAAAGGAGGTTAAAGGATTAAAAGGATTTTAATATCTGGTTTAACCATACTTGGACCTTGTGCTGGGAGCTCCCTTGGCCAGCAGAGTTATGTGGTGGTCCGCTATCCAGAGAGGACACGTTCAGCTGCCTCCTCACCATAAGGGCTGGTTTAGCGATGGCACTTTGTAGTACACAACGACTACTGGTAGCTGTAGCCTTCCAGCCACGTTTTGATTTGGTAGCCAGGCTTGTAGACTGTAGGGAAAGACGGTCCCAACTGGATTCACTGTTTTGGGCTTAGGGACAATTTTATATGGGATGGGAAATGGATTATTTTTGTGTTTCATGCTGCCTTTGCAGCCTGAAGGATGGTCAAAGCAATCTCTGGTTCTGACTGACTGAAGGCTCTGTCAGGGGAATCAGTACCACTGTGGCTGCTCTTACCCTACAAGACAGACCAAGGCTACAAAATTACTCGTTATCCTCATTAAAACACAGGCAGTGATCTCACCTTCTCCATCTGTGGTGGCAGGGTGGCCTGGAAGGTGCTCCTGATTGTTCAGTGTGCAGAGGCCAATGTAGCAACTCGTGGCAGCTTGCTGCCTCCTTCTCAGAATCACAGAATCAGTCTGGTTGGAAAAGACCCCTCGGGTCATTGAGTCCAACCACCTACCCTACCTTACAAGTTCACCCCAAAACCATATCCCTCAACACCTCATCTGAATGATCTTTAAACACATCCAGGGATGGTGACTCAACATCCAGGGATGGTGACTCAACATCCAGGGATGGCGACCCATTCCTCTTCTTCCCTTGTTAGTAGCTTCAGATGGGTCTTACGTGAAATTTATAAAATAAACTTGGGAACAGCTGCAATTTTGGCTGTGGCAGTATATTCCCCTCTTTTGTCCATGCTAGGGCAGGACTAGCTTTTTCATCAAACCTCCAGTCTGATGTTTTCAGGAGGCTTCTCTCTATAAGCAGAGCCTCTTTGGAGGGCACCAGAAAATCTGGCATGTGCCAAATATCCCAAGTGATCCAGCTTTTTCCTGCCAAACTGTGTCTCCATTTTGACAGTGTCCTCCCATGCTCCCTTCCCTCCCACCAGTTAGAGACACGGGCCACATCTGGGCTCTCTTGGACACAGCCTGGCCCTGGGTTCCTGGAGATAACTGGCAGACGCATCTGCTGTTTTGTACACGTACCTGTGTTTTGACAACTAGGCACCGCATAACTTCAAATAAATAAATCAGAGACGTCTTCAGGGCTGTCTAAACCTCAGGAACCTTTGGCATGTTTTATGGTCAGATGAACTTCTGACAAATCCCACAACTTCCTCATCATTAGGTGAGTGCAGAGAGTCCCCAAACCTGACTGTGAGGCGTCTGTCACCCACAGTACTGAAGTCAGCAAGTCCAAAAGGAGCAGTTTCTAATAGCAGAAGATTTGTGAGCGCCCCCCCCCCAATCACATTATGCTTGGCAAGTGGCCTGAGACAGATGCACGCTTGCTTCTTAATTAGGTAGCTTTTTCTTTCTATCCAGTAAGTTCTCCTGGTTGTTTCCATGGGAGAGAGGCCGTAGGAAATGCACGAAGCACAACTTGTGACCCCTATAGTTGTGCAAAGGCTATTGGAATTAAGGCAAGGAAAGGCGTCCTAACCTGATACTGGAGCAGAGATTCCTTCCGCGCTCGGCTGTGTTTGGGGTCAAATGTTCAAAACCTTTTATGGATGAATCCCCAGCTGTACAGATAAGAAAAGGATTAAAAAAGGGATTTTGGCTTTCACAAGGTAAAATCTAAGGTCTGGCTGTGTAGAAGCTGTTTGGGATATGAAGCAATCAAAGCCTTGTGCGAGTAAATAGCGATTTCCTCATCCTGGTAAGGTTTTTTTGAGGTAGTTCCTTGTAGTGATGGCCAGCGCAGGGCGCCTGAGCTGAGCAAGCAGCACTCTCCTGGCTTGGCCTATAGACCTCTGTGGCTGGCCACAGATCTCAAGGTTCACCTCTCCTCACTCTTGTTTCAAAGCAGTGTTTTCCTAGAAAGCGTCTGCTGGTGATCTTAGGGGAAAATAGTTTTGCTTCTGAGGGGGAACCTTTGTCTGTCTTTGCATTTAACAAGACCACAGATTTCTCTAGCAGCACCTACTGTTTTTTGCAGCCAAGACCCTTGTACGTAGAGATAAAGTCTCTGCAAACCTCAAACATAAGTGTTGCTCTGTAACCAGACGGATCATACAGATATTGGCAGTGGGCAGAAAATGGAAGAGGAAATTTACATAGTCACAGAATAATCATGGCTGGGAAGGACCTCCTAGACCGTTGAGTCCAACCATACTCACAACAACAAAAACCCTAAACACCTGACTGATCAACAAACAAGAAATGACCCCCCTGCCTGCCTGCCTGCCACTATAGCAGGGTGTGAAGCACCATGTCTACACGTTTCTGAAATACCACCAGGGATGGTGACTCCAGCACCTCCCTGGGAAGGATGTTCCAGTGCCTTACCACTCTTTCTAGAAAGCACTTCTTCCTAATATCCAATGCAAACCTCCCCTGCCCCAACTTCAGACCATTTCCCCTGGTTTTGTCATTAGTTCCTAAGGAGAAGAGGCCAACACCCACCTCTCTACACTCTCCTTTCAGGTAGTTGTAGAGGGCAATGAGGTTCTCTCTCAGCCTTCCTGTCTCCAAACTAAACCTGCCCAGCTCCTTCAGCCTCTCCCCACACAGCTTGTTCTCTAAACCCCTCACGAGCTTGGTAGCTCTCCTCCGGACATGTTACAGCTTCTCAATGTCTTTCCTATAATGAAGGACCCAGAGCTGAACACAGTAGGTGAGGTGAGACCTTAAGGTCTTCCTGTCTTAATACATCCCACATACCTGATTCAACTCCTCCATCCCCATATTTGCCTAGTTTCCTTAAACCTATTTGAGATGGTACTTGAGAAGGTTTTTTACCGAGGACCTATTCTCTAAGTTTCCAAAGAGGTTCAGATTATCTGAAATACAGGGAAAATGTGATGAGAAATTATGGAAAATCTGGGTCCCCCTTTCCAGGATGTAGTCACTTGATCTGGGCCAAACCTGAGGGCATGGAGACGTGCTCTGGTTGGAGGTTTTTAGAGGAGCAGAGACCCATCTCTCTGCTTTATCCATTGCTTAGACTTCTGCTTGACAGAGCCAGGCTGACTTCAAGTAGGAAAAAAGAGATTAGTTTGCTGCAGCAGCACCTGCTTCTTTTTTCCCCTAGAAAGTGGAAAAAGAAACCTCTGTCGTCCCTCCCCTTCTTTTTTTTGTACCCTGCCCAGCAATCACGAGAAAGAGCGGCTTGTAAATCCAGTGTCTTCTCCATCAGTGCCAGTACTGAGCCAGCCTAAGCCACTTAAAACCCCCAAGTTTTTAATCTATTACTTGGAGCAAATGTAGTCCAGGACCGACTCTTGAGAACCAGCGAATCTTTGTCCCTGTGCCAGGGGCATCTTGATGGTAGAGGAACACTGGGGGCAAACCCAGAAAATGCTCCAAGTCTTAGGTCACCTTCTTATCTTTCAGGGATGGATGAAGTTGTTCCAATCAAAAAACTGGTTTGATTTTCAACCTCCTCTGATGTTTTTTTGTGTCTCCCAGCTTTGTTTTGGGAAATGAGAAAAATATATAAAACCGAGTTATTAATAAAACATCTACTATGCCCATGGGACAGAGGTCCTTCCGTATTGTTCGGATGGCATGTTTATTGTTGACATCTCTCTTTTCTCTGAGTATGCACAGAACCCTGAAATCCTTTTACATTTTTAATAAGATTATTTCTTTCTTCAATCTAGTGCAAGGAAACTGCATCTGCAATATGCATAATGCTCTCAAAAACTGCGGCATCAGAAGGAAAGCATTGCCAATGGTTTTGGCTATCTACACTTCAAAGGGACATGACTGAAAAAGAATAGAACTAGAGTTCTCAGGAAGGTGCTTGTGTTTTTGCTTCTTAGGGCATGTTTGTTTAAGGTAACTGCCTTATCTGTGGGCTTTCACATGTGAGGTGAAGCACGTTTAGGAGCACAAAAGGAAATTCGGTTTGCTTTGCAAGCAGCCACGCTTGGGAAAGCTGGAAAAATCAACAGTATTGTGTTGTTTTGTCTGAGTTTGAGTCTCTTATGGAGCAGGGTGGTGCTCGGCTCTACGCTCCTGCAGTGCTGCGTGGCCGGGATCTGTGTGGAACTGGTAAAACTGGTGGAATTGCTTCTGGCTTCTGGCTACGTGTGGGTCTCAGATTAAAAAAGGGGTTTCTGTAAAGCATCATGTGTGTGATTCATTATCACTCTGTGATGATGTGATCTAAGACAGCCTTGACGGAGCTGATTCACTGTAGGATCCTAGTCCATCTGGTGGTAGATTCCAGGTCCCTGTCCCCCGAGCAGACACATAGGCTTCATCTTATTTTTGCAGCAGCAGAAGGCAAAAGCAGTCTTTCAGGTTGGTGTCCTGAGTGATGCCAATATCACACAGACTGCAAGGAAGCTCAGAAACTGAGGTGAAAGTGGTTCAGGCCGGAACCAAGTACCTTTAACCTGATCCTCACAGCACTTACTTTTGTCCCAAGATGAACACATAATTTTTGTAGTAGAAAATCCATCACAACATAGAACTTTCTGGCTATTGCCATGTGGTTTGGATTGGAGTTTTGTGGTTAGAAAACAGCCTTTTACTATCCCAACAGCCAGGTAGTTGCCATTAGCCATCGGCTCTGCAGAACTGTGTCAACTGGAAAGTGGCCTCAAGTTGCATCAGGGGAGGTTTAGATTGGATTTTAGGAAGAAATTCTTTACTGAGAGAGTGATTGGGCACTGGAAATGGCTGCCCAGGGACGTGATGGAGTCACCATCCCTAGAGGTGTTTAAAAACCGAGTAGCTAGAGCACTTGAGACCGTGGTCTAGGGGTTAGGGAGCTGTTGGGATGAGGGCTGGAGGTCCTTTCCAGCCATGATGATTCTATGATTCTATGAAAGAGACCTACAGGGCTCACATGCAGATGTCTTTGCTTTGCTAGGTATGGGCGTTGGGAATGCTGGGGGTGGATCATAGAATCATTAGGGATTGGAAGGGACCTTGAAAGATCATCCAGTCCAATCCCCCTGCCACAACAGGGTCACCTAGACCAAGTCGCACAGGAACACATCCAAGCGGGTTTTAAATGTCTCCAGTGAAGGAGACTCCACAACCCACCTGTGCAGTCCCTTCCAATGCTCCATCATCCTCACTGTGAAGAAATTCCTTCTGATATTTATATGGAACTTCCTATGTTCCAGCTTACACCCATTGCCCCTAGTCCTATCAGTAGATGACATTGAGAAGAGCCTAGCTCCATCCTCCTGACACCCACCCGTCACATATTTATAGATGTTAATGAGGTCACCCCTCAGTCTCCTCTTCTCCAAGCTAAAGAGACCCAGCTTCCTCAGTCTTTCCTCATAAGGGAGGTGCTCCACTTCCTTCATCATCCTTGTTGCTCTATGCTGGACTCCCTCCAGCAGCTCCGTGTCCTTGAACTGAGGGGCCCAGAACTGGACCCTCTGTTCTTATTATGCTGCCAAATTTATGTTTTGAAAGTGGCTGGTGTGTTGATATCTGCTTTTCACTTTTTTCTGTTTTTAATGAGGAAGAAAAAGACAAATATTTAACACTATTTAGAATATTTAAAAATGTATAAAATTTAATGTAATGGGTTGGACTTGATGATGCTTAGGGTCCCTTCCAACATGAACAACTGTTATACTGTGAAACATGTCTTTTTTTAATCATGTAAATGCTGTTTTAGCTCAAAGGGTTTGTGCTGTCTTGAGGAGTGTGGCATCCTCTCTGTTATTTATCACATCTGAGTTTTAGCTCAGTGGCTCAAGATCTGTTTGTAAGTTTGCAGCCAGGCCTGGTCATGGTTTTTGTGAACTGTCAGAATTTGTGAAGACATGGCTAAGAGAAAGTATAGTACAGGACTGGGTACAACATGTAAAAGACATGTCACAAATATATTTCTGCTAGAGAGTGTTTTTATGTGGGTTAATCTTATCCTAAATTTTAACTTTGCATGTGGCCTGTGGTGTTATTCCAGTACAGGATCATGTGGCTGAATTTGTGTAGCTGATATATTTAAATACCTCTTTTTTAATTTTGCATTGTCTTGGTATAGGGAGTAGCATCACAGCTGTGTTTTACAGAAATGAGCAGTTCTCGTTGGATTTCTGTTTTCAGGTTTCAGACGCACGAGTCTCCCATTTAGCAATGGGATAATCGTCTTTTTATCTCACAGGAAAAAAACAGTCAATCATTGATATGTTGCTTTAATTCCTAAATTATTTGCTTCACCAGATTAACAGCATATTAAAGTGGAATAACTAGGTTTTAAAGTCCTGTAACGTGAGTAGTTCTGTATCCTTACCTGGTGTTTTCTCAGCCTTGGTTTCTGTCAACCTATTACCATTGAAACAGTGCGGGAGAAACACCCACTACTGGATGTAGTTGACCATGACAGGACACCTAATGTTCTGGTGAGTGTGGATTTCTGTTTTAAAATTAGTTGTTGGCTCATTTATGGGTCACTGTCTAAGCTACTGAGCCAATGCTGTTATTCTTACACTGTATTTTGGCTTTGCTTCTGTGCTTCTTTATTCATTCTATTACATTGTTTTCCAGGACAACCATATAGAACTTTTTCTATCAGACCTTTCCTATCTATGTTCTTTAATATAATCTTATAATAATCTTCTTCAATATAGTTTTGTAACTTACTGTTGTGGGAAAACTTACAGTTAAGTGTGTACAAATTCAAAATCTGTTTTGGGAAGCTTACCAGCTTCCTCAGGTGTGTGGCAGATAAAATAAGCCTTTTTCTTCAATATTGGCTTGTATTGGTATTGTTTCTAGGCTGTGAGCTTGTTTTTATTGTAAACCAGTGCTTTGCAGATAACTCATTTTTCTCCAAAGGTTTCCATTTATACAGTTATTAAAAATATTTATGACACTAACATACTGTTCAATTTGGTTTCAACTGGACTTTATTCTAGGTTAATGCAGTGTGGTTTTCTTTCTGAGCAGTGTTAAACAAATGTATTTCAAACCCAATTTTTCAAATGTCTTGTTAATACTAGAGGCCTCTTACTGCTGTGTAAAAATAGCCCTTCATACCTTCACACACAAGTGTTAAGCCAGAGACAGTTAAATAGATGTAACAGGCTAATGAAGTGAACGCACTGACTTTTCTGATAGCCACTGGCCACAAGGTTTGCCTTGAGACTTCAAATACAAGTTAACTGACTTCAGGTATATGCTAAAATAGAGCGTGTTTCATGTCAGAAGTGCTGAAGGCAACTCTGGGACCTATCCTGGCAGTATTCTGTTAAAAATAGTAGTGGATGTTTAATCTTTTAGAAAGCTTTCACTTTTTTTTTGTTTTGTTCTATATTGCAGAACCTTTCTGCTGTGGAGCTTCCCAAGATTGAGGGTCAGTTACCTTTATTTAACTTGCCACTATCCATTAACAAAGAAAACATCTTTATTGTCTGTCACAATTAGAAGTTATTTTTAGACGACTGGGCGCTTCAGAAAGTTGGCTGAAACAATTCCAAAATTTCCTTATTAATGACATCTGTCATTAATTTGCATTGTAGCAGGTGTGATATTTTAATGTGTGCTCATTTCAGCTGCGTGTATCTGAAGTTTCATTCTGCTTTCCCTTTCATCTGCTTTAAACAGGCTGTTGTTGCTTTCCTTTCAAAAAGAAGGAATGAACTGACATGTATTCAGAAATAAGCAGGCTTGTCCTGTGCTAGTGAAGTTGGTTGCTTCAGAGCCGTAGGATGAGAAGCATCTTGTTTCAGCACACTGTATACACTCTCATCTTGTCTGAAGGACAGGAAAGTAGGAACTAGACTGTAGGATTTAAAGAAATCTGTGTTTTTCTATGATTCTGTGTCAGGTTATTGCTGGAGAGCAGAAATGTCTAAAAACAACATTCACATTTTTTAAGGATTAAGACAATTGGTTGTAAGTGAAAACAATATCCTCGACACATGATTTAAATACTGTATGTAAACATAGAATTCACAGAGTTATAGAAGACTTAGAAATACAATCTAGAAGTTAATATTTTGTACTGAGTGACTGAGCCAATAAAAAAATAAATGCCTTAAACTGTGGGTTTTGCAGTGGGGTCTTGCTAGTTTGAGATTGTCGGTGTATAGATGGGTGTGTAATATGTTAAAACTCAAATAAAGCCAGTGGAGCTATTTCCTCAGGTCATGGCTGAATCAGGTTACTTGATCATTTTCTTTACATCAAGTGTTAGTGTTAGAGATTCGGTGCCACGTTATCTAATTCTGTACCTCTGTTTTGTCAATCTTGTTGTCGTAGCTGTTGTTTTGTTTGGGGAGCCAGTCAGATGGGAAACCAACCTCCAGCTGATAATCGATGTGTTGCTGACAAGTGGCTATCCTGGAAATCCCTATCAGCATGAGAATTACCCTCACATTCCTGTACTGGCTTGTAATATGGATCTGATGTGGGTGGCTGAGGCACAGTCTCCGAGGTAAGTGCAGTTATAACACTTGTATAGTGTGATATATTTGGGGTTTCCTCATTTCACAGTAGAATTCAGGGACAATACTTTTAAACCATAAGCGTACCACAGGTTCACAGGTATGACATCTCTAAAGCAATTCCCTCTCAGCAAATGCTGTCTTGTTACTGTCTTCGTTATTGCACTTGGGAAATCACTTACTTGAGATAAAAAGAAATTTTTAGTGTGAACCCTTTTTGTTTCCCCACTCTCAGAAGAGTGAGGACAGATGGGTTTTTGCTTGAGGGCCTCAAAGTTTCAGTTCAAAGGAAAAAAATCAAAACAATTATCAAGGTTTTTGTTCCGTTTTATTCAGTCCTTCTTTGATGTTTCTCTTCCATCTTGCAATTACTAGTGGGGTATAGAATTGACCTGGCTGAGTGTTTGAGCCGAGGACCATGTAGTAGGTTCTTTAAGGAACATAATAAAAAAAACAAGTAGAACACCCAGAACAAGGAGATACAGTGGCTGTGTTTGATTTTTGTTTTTTACAGAAGGTAGCTCTTCAACATTTTGTTTCCACACCATTTCCCCCAGTCTGAACTTTGAACATACGTTGAAATAGAAGTTGTTGTTACTGTGACATAAACTTAACTGTGTAACTGTGAGTTAATTGTTGTTACTGAGTTATCAAATGTGTGCCATAAAATTACAGTTTGATCCTCCTCAGTTTTCCTTCTGTCTGATGCTAACTTCCCTTTTGAGTTTCTCCATTTAGCTGCTTCCTCCAGGTCACTGCAGAGAGTAAATGACAGGCTAGGTGTTACTTCAGGAAGCATCACTTTTGTAACTGGGTATATACTGAAGTGCAGGTAACACCAACACAAGCTATTACTAGATTATATGAAAAGTCTGTTGTGCTTTGCCAGCAACATGAGGGAAATTTCAGAGTTATGAGATAATGATTAATCATGAGATAGAAAAGCCTTGTGTTTTCAATCTGTACTTCATTTGTTTTATGTCTTTGCAGGTTTGGACATGGAATGTTCATGGTTTGTTTGGAAAATATTTACAAGAAGATCACTGGCAAAGATCTGAAATACGAGGCCTTAATGGGCAAACCTAGCAAACTGACCTACCAGTATGCAGAATACCTTATCAGGGCTCAGGCAGCACAGCGGCAATGGCAGCAACCTATTCAAACACTTTATGCTGTTGGGTAAGATACCGTGAGTCTAATGTGGACAGCAGGAAATTGCACACAACATAATACCAGCAAAGAAAAGTACACAACTCTTAATGGTTTGTTTCTCATGCCACTGGGACCACATAATGTCCTTGGGGCTATAGTGTGCTTCTTATTACGGTTTTTAGCCTCACTCTTCCTAATGATGAAAGTAAATAGTTTTCTCTTTGCATCTGTAATTTCATAGAACCATAGAAGTGGTTCATAACCACAGAAGTGGTTTAAATGCAACCTAGATTGGAAATTTGTTAAATGAATTTTTTAACATTTCTGTTACAGGTTGTGTAACTATAACAGAAAGGATCTGCATGGCTGTTTGTTTCATTAGGTTTACCGGTATAGCAACTAACAATCTTTGAGTAAATGACAAGTATTTAGAGAATGTAGAGCTCAAATGTATTTGTGAAATCATTAAGCTTGGTCATATGCTACTCTGTGTGCTGTCACATCACAGAATCCCTTTCATAGAAAGAGATAAAGCTGTATTGTATTAAAGACTGCTCCAGAAAAATCTCCAAGATGTTTGGAAATGTAATAAGCTCCTCTGTGGCCTTCTAGTACCTATCCTTGATTTACCCTCCCCTCGCTCAGATCTGCCATTTCAATATGCAGCATTACTGACTCTTATCATAGGTCATGCTTAAATGGTGTAATAAAAAGAGTGATAGGATTGGATTTCTTCATGTCTGCATTCTTACACGTCACATTATATAAAGCATAAAGTAAACGGTGAAATCAAAACCATAAAATTGTCTTTCACACTTTGAAATTTGACAACTAAAATTGCCCTGCTGACTCAACTTTTTGCTTCCATTTCCAGAGACAATCTCATGACTGATGTCTATGGTGCTAACCTTTACAATCGCTACCTTGAGGAGAACTCAAGAAAAGGTTCAAAATCACTGCTTCAGGCCAAAGTTGCTAGCAGCAGAGGATCTGCCACGCTCTCTCAGGATGACGAAGTAGGCATTGGTTGGGAGAACGAATTTGCGTCTGCAGCTGCTGCCCACTGTAGGTCCATTCTTGTGTGTACTGGGGTTTATAACCCTCACACCAAGGTGCCTTCGCATACCCGTCAGAGCATTGCTGAAACGGTGTTCCACGGCCACAGAGATTTCAGATTTGATCCTGGTTTAGTAGAGCCGGATCATATTGTACCAGATGTTGATGCTGCTGTAGACTTGGTGTTTCAGCTGGAGAACTTTACATGTAATGGAGATGACATGTTTTCCTAAGCACTACTCTGTGCTATGCTTTTCTTCCCAAAAACCAAATTGTGCTTTAAAATCATGCCACAAACTGCTGCTTTCTGAAATGGTTGCCTTTTAAATTAACAGGATCTTATATTAAGTATACTTAGGTATATTAATATACTTAATGTAAGTATGGAACATCAACAATGCTTTATGAAGTATTTTACAATATGTGACTTGTTGGTTTAGTTGCCTCTTACTATCCTATTCATTAGGTTAGATATTTTTTAACAGCAGTTATTCATAGTAGCTTGTGCCTGTCACTGGTACTGCAATGCCCATGTGACAGTACCTTTTTGATGTGCTGGACAAATTAGCCTCTAAGTATTTGAGATATTGAGGATATTGGATTGTGGCTACAGTTAAGTACAGATCACAACAGATATCACTGCCTGGTGTTCTGCAAGCAATGAGTGTTACTTCAAATCAGAGCCAAGACCAAGTCTGTTCTGCTCCTTTGTACTTGCTCACATATAGTCCTGCAGCCTTTTATCTGTGTGTCTGGAGCTGTTACAGCTTCTCTATGCTCTAACCTGTAAAGCCTTAAGAGAAATGCCCGTGTGAGGTGGAGAAGGCTGCCTTAGCAACACCATTTGTGGTGTTGTCCCGTTAAGGCAAACAGAGGCATGTAAGAAAAGTGGGCAATGCAAGGTGTCCATTGTGGCATAATACCTGGCCTTTTTGTCTCTGCCTTTTGATCTGCACTGGTTTTGAGGAATTTAGAGTGTTTTAGGTATTTTAGACATTTCTGTCAGTTGGATGTTTCCTCCAAAGAAGTGACTACTGTTTGGGCAAAAGTGCCTAATAATTTACTTGAACCTTCATACCACTGTAGTAACTAACTGGCCGTTAGAGTGATAGATTTCATCTTGTGTCACTGTTACATGTTGTTTGCTTCATGGATTTTATACCTGTTGGGTTTTTTTTTCCAAAAAGTAATTTATGTTATTTTTGTAAAATACTTTGAAATATTTTCATCCAAAAGATATCTTTGAAAATATTTGTGTACAGCATTTGTGCTCCTGACTTGCTGGCTAGTCAGGTTTTTATGGTTGGTTGTTTTTTGTTTTGGGGTGTTTATTTTTCAAATTGTAAATTGCTCAAACAAAAATCTGTGGGTCTTCAGTTTTCCCAGGTTCCTTCAGAACTGGGGGAATGCTGACTTAAAAGCAGCTTTGGTGGCAGGGCGCTAAAAGGGTTCTTGGTCCCCTTCTTCACCACTTCATGTCCTATTACCCAAATTTGAAAACTCACTTTCTGAAGAGAGCATTGCTGCTGTGAGGTGATACTGGTTTGCTGCCTTTTCTCCATGTGCAAAGCACAGTAATCCCTCTCTCTGCTAACCAGATTGTTGATTCATTCACTCCTGATGTTTCCCAAGTAGTTTTCAACATATCTTCCTGGATCCAGTGTAAGGACACTGCTCCCAGCATTTCAGCACTGGGAAAGTTACAGCAGCAAATTCTTCCCTTTTTTTCACTGCTACAACACTCATACAAAGCTATTTAGCACTTCTCTCTCTGTTTGCAAAAAATGCCAAATCTTTACTTGGAAAGACTGTGGTTTTGTAAAATGCCAGGATGACTTGAAGTTGTGTTGTTTCAATACTAAGGAGGTGGTTTAAGGCTGTCAGTGAAGCAAGGAATAAAACTGTGGAAGTTGCTGAAGAGCAGAAAGTGTTCAGTTTGTTTTATTTTTTCCCCTGGAATATTCTGCAGCTTCATGGTGGAACTGTGTGTAGACTTTTTAAACATCGTCCCTCATGCAGGCATTTATTTGTAACATCTTGTAGAAAACTGCTCATCAGGATGGCACTGCTTTTTTTGCAGGAAGGGAGACAGGTTTTTGGTCTGTCTCCGTCTGAGATGCCCTGTGTGTGTGTTGCAGGGCTGTGAGCGGTGCTTGTTGATAGACAATGGGCTCCTCACTGGCATATGCTGTGAAAGCAGGGGCTTGCTTTTGAAGGCCATGTGTTTTAAGGGTAGAGAAAACCCTCTTACATGTTGTATTCTAGGACTGTATTGCAATCCTGGTGTTACTTACGTAACAGAAGCTCAGCTTTGTGTGGACTGTCACATCTAGTCTAGTATCACAGCCTTGCAATGCACAACTTGCTTTTCCCTTAAGTTGCTTTTTTCCCCACACAGATGTAGGAACTATCCTATAGACGTACAGGACACATGTACGAAAGGTCAATGCCTACACAAAGCAGGTGCACGCTAGGCAGGACACTTGCACTGTTTCTCTCTTACACTGATTCTATGCAGTGCTGTTTGCAGCAGTGACGTGGAATTACATCCACAGTGTTTGAGTAGTAAATAATGTGTCATTGTAGAAGAAGTAACTAATGAATCCAGCTACACCTTATACCCTAAGGAACCAGTTTTAGAGCATGACCATTTCATGCAAAATAACTTGACTGCTGGCTGCTCTGCTGTTAGGGAAGCTGTAGGCTCAACAGAGAACCAAGTAATTCAGTATTTGGCTCCTGGGGACAAAAAATGCACATCTACTGATGTTAGGAGTTACAGAGCCAAGCAAAAGGATGTGGCTTTATTTAACTTACATCAATTAAATAAAATCCAGAATGTAAATGCTCCCTGTACAGGTACAACTGTAACTACGTTGTTTTCCAGTGCTTACAATTAGGGGTAAAGTTCTCCAACACTCAAGACTTTGGTTTTCACTCTTAATCTTCTGGCCAGTTAACGCTGTTTATTGAGCTGAAACAATTTACTGTGCTGCATTCATGTAAGTGATGGGCAGTTTTAGGGGTGTGAAGTAGATAGAGAGTTAAGCTGTTTGTTTAATATAGAGTGTGTTAGAGCAGATCTGGTATAATCTGGAGAATGGGATACCAAAATTTCTTATAACTTTGATTTCTTAAAAGCCAAAACAAGGCACACACATTAAATAACAGCAAAAATGTATTAATTGCCAAATGTTTACTTCAGTTAAACCTTTTTAATGATAAACAGTACAATGTATCCACTACTTTTCTAAAATTCACAACAAAAAGCAGACTTCATATGTTGAAAAATATTTTTCATAATAAATTCATAAATAGATGAAGGTAAACTATAAAAAATTACTGTAGTATGCAAGCTGGCTCCCTTGTCTCCTCATAGTCCTGGTAAGAAAGTCCAAAGTAAAGTGGCTACTGATGGTTAGAAACATACAGCCTGCATCTCTTGAAGAAACCTTGAAAAACACTAACAGATTTGTCCTAGAAAACATGGAGTAATTTTAACACTGTTATCATCCAATCCCCTCAAGTGATTTTGGAATGCAGTGAATGAATTCAATATGAATTAGAGCTTTTTATTTTCTCCCCAGCAGGTGTGTGAGCCATTCACTTGACTGTGATCCAGATTCTGGAGCTGTGGGGTTTCTGTCTGTTGGGTATCAGCAAGTGAGGCACACATACAGACTTAGAAAAAAGACATCTTTAGAAACTCTTATAAATCACTAAATTCTCCTTCTGCTCAGTATATGTCTGGATCTGCTCCCTGGTCTGAAATGGCATGTCTACGCAGCACCATTCCAACACCAAACTCCATCTGAGGAAACCCTTATCTGACACCACCATACCGTATTAGAAAAATTATTCTCCTCATCACTGTTACCACTCTCTTTGAGAAAATGTATGTACCATTTTATTTTGTCAAGCATCAAACTGATTTTGACACTTAGAATCATCTCTTTTCATGCCATTTACAAAGGGAAAAAACCTCTTAAGCACAGAATTGAAATAAGGAATGAACATGAAGGCGGCAAAATAATCAGGATGCTCTGCCTTTCACATTAATTTACTTCTGATAACTGTTTCCCTTCAGTGCAAAACCAGTTGCATACAAGTTTTGTGCTTGTTTTTTGCAGTGGTAACTAAGTGCTTTTGAAGACGTTGGTTAGCATCTGGCTGCAGCTTTCACGTCTCTGGAAAACCAGCTCTTAAGTCACTAGAAAAAAACTACCTTCAGACTTTCAGGTCAGGTTTGCCTGCCATGTTCAGGGGACAATCTGTCATCCTCTTTTGCGGGCTAACAGTCTGTTATCAGCAATTACTGCAGAGAGACCAGCTTTTGGAAGTGTACTGGTGGCATTTGTCAGGTGCCTTGAAAAGGTACTTTCTAAGGAGATACAGTTTTCCACATACATGTTGTTCCTCTGTTTTTATTTAGAGAAGATAATCTTTGTGTCATAAGGGGTTTTGCTTTATTGACTGAAAAATTAGAAATCACAACTGCTGGCTTGTCACAATTTTGGTCATCTCTGAGGTACTTTAAGCTGTAATTTAGACAACTTGGATTCTTTTATCTAGCTATTACACCTGAAGAGTGTGTACTTTAACATGTCTGAGTGAGTTTATAGAGGAATTAATGTTTAAAGTCCTACACAGTAGACAATAGTAAGGTCTATGTTCTTATGAAAGGTTAAAATAGGTGACTACTGTTCTTAGTATCCTAAGTCTAGGATTTAAAATTAGAAGCTATAAATGCAGTTTTCTAATGTTATGTTTATGACTAAAGCAAGAGGAAATACCTCACTCATAGCAGTTTAGCTGGAATAGCAAAGGTTGAATGGTCTGGGTAAGACTTGGGCAGAAGTACCTTCACCAGAAGCAGCTTTATGAAGCCACTCTACCTCCCTCATGCTTCACCCTGCCCCACACTGCCTGCTTAGACTTGTCTGAGGTCAGTCCACAGTGACTAATACATGTGCACTAGAGACATTAAGTGACTGCCACAAGGCTGGGAGAGTATGTGTCTGAAACCCTGCTAGTTAGCGTGCCTGATGCCCCTTCAGAACCGCGTGGTAGCAAGATTAATCCTCAGTTTTATGTTAAATTTGAAGTTGAAATAAAGTAGAAATCAGTGTTAGCAGTTCAGGTGGACAAATGAACTGGAAATAACTCAACTGAACTCTAAAAACTACCTTGAAACATGCAGAGTGACTTTTTCTAATAATAAAGAGAGCCTCAACAGATTTCTGTCGAGGCACGATCTGGGTGTCCTTGGGGAGACACACGTAAGTTTTACCTCGCAGTGGAAGCCACGGGTTCTTTAAGTCAGTTTAACAGCTTTCAAGTGCTACAACTATGCTGTTACTATTCACTTCTCTAGTTAAGCAGCCCACTTCTCCTGAGCACAGGCAGCAGTCAAATTCCTGTTGTGCAAAAAGCAAACAGGAAAGGCCATAATTAGCGTCAGTGCAGTGTATTATTTTAGTTCTGGGAAGGAAAGCGTTTTCTGAGAACTGAGTAAGCATTGATCAAACCTAACACACTTAATTGCACTACATCAAAAATCTTCCCTGACTGTTAACTCAGGCTTCACTGTTGTCATTCTCAAGAAGTTTTGCTAAGCCCTTGCTTTCTGCTGGCTGCTGCTGACTGGTGGGAAAATGAGACAATTGTTGACACAGTCTGTCTTCAGCAACACCTAAAGTTCTGAATGCAGCACGGGTAACTGCCTTTACCAATATTCAAGGAATAGAAACTCTTGTTAAAAAAGACACAGTGTTGGGGGGGAAAGAAATCTCAACCCTTTTGTGCTTCTAATAATTAAAATGCATTTTAGCCTTTTTCAGTCGTAATATTAAAATGCTACCTAACGTCAGCATAGGAGAGTGGTGGATATTTTAATCTAGCCTCTGGCAACGATTCCATGGACAGCAAATACACTTTTGGGTTGGGTGGTTTGTTTTGATTTTGTAACTTTGCTCTTTTCCAAGTAGACTGAAATGAAAGGATAAAAACCATGCTGAGGGCTAATGTTGTGCTGGAAATCAGAACACCTAGTCGTGGAGCAATTTGGTTTTCTTTCTCTTCTGAAGTGGTAATTTCAGTTAAATGCTTCCACCTGAGACTTTTTTCCTGTTTCAGACAGCTCTATAACCCAGTTAAATTGAGTTTTAACATTGCCTGTCTGGTAAAAACTAAGATACCCAGCAGGCTGGTTCTCTAACTGAAATCTCAGTGAGATGAGCAGCACCAAAAGACACTAACAAAATTGAGAGGGTATTTCCCAAATCTGTTTGCCTTACAGCATGGAAAAGGATTGTCAAATCCGAGCACAGCCCAGTTACAAAGGACTCTGCTCTGTGACTTTGACGTCACAACCATAATAAACTATTAATCTGCATGAACATGACATCTTTTATTAGCAAATTTGTAAATCCAGAATGCTTCTTACTTGATGCATAGCAGCATTTGTGAAAGAATAATTAAGTGGTAATGGTGATTAGCCTAGAATTTGGGATTATTTTCCTTTCAATTCTATGAGCGACCATCCCTAGATGTGTTTAAAAGTCATGGAGATCTGGAGCTTAAAGACGTGGTTTATCAGTGTTCTTGAGACAGTTGGGTTAATGGTTGGACTCAGTCTTAAAGCTCTTCTCCAATCTAAACAATTACCTGATTCTAAGAACTGCACATATCCTTGGATCTGCTGCTTTCTAATTGCCTCACTTCTTGCACCCAAGGGCAGGAATATCAGCTTTAAGGTGATAATCATCTGCTGGGGCAAACTGAATCTTGTGAGAGCACACACTGGCTCCATTTGCCTTGGGTTTTTCCTGTCTACTGGTTGTACCCTCTGCCTGTAACCTGTCCCTTCACAGAGAAGGGCTGGCAGGGGTTAAACTGAGCATCTCCAAAGCGGGAAGGTCCCAAAGGAGTGTACCTTAATTTCTCAGTTACACAAGGCATGTATTGTTCACTTTCCTCCAGCACACTGTTTATCCAAAATAATGCAACAGGGTAAACGTCAGCACTCTGTTATTATATAGATGATCTGGGAGGCAGGACAGGTAAAGAGGAACCGTTCCTGTTAATGAAATAACATAAGTTTATCTTGATTTAAAGAGACTCTTGTTACACCACTGAGTAAAACAATCCCATGAAGACAACCCAATCATGTTACTACTTCCTAGTTCCCTCAGAATCAGAAAATGGCAAAAAATATTCAGTGGTCAGCTGGCTGGGACTACGAGATTAAGTAACAGTAAACTCAGTAGAACAATGTATAATGGGGCATGTTCAGGCTTTAAGGGTTCTACTTTAAGGATGCGTAACATGCTGTCATGCACCACCGCAGTAACGCATGTGATGATCAGCTTTATTTGTCAAATAAATGCAAGAGCCCAAATTTTCATGGAGTTCTTGAATCTGTTATTATTAGCTCAGCTTGATTTAGTTTTGTGGTTTCCCTTGCTTTCCAGCACAGTCAGAGTGATAAAGTCTTTAGGACTTTATTCTGTTCCTAAGTATTTTCTATCCTTTTTTAAAGTTTTTTGCAAAACAAATGATAGCAGGTCTCTAGGCTGGCAGTTATTTGACATTATATTTAGCTAATTATTTGTACAAGTTTCATCCATGATAACCAACTGAATTAGCAACTAGAGATAAAGTTAGTTAGCTTAAATCAAAATCAATACAGAGGACAACAATGCCCATGTTCCTGGGAACCAAATCCTGCTGACTATTTCATTTCAGTACTTGCCTCTGCATTCCACTCCCAAGCGTTACAGGGCAGGGATCAATGTCCCCTTCTGTGGTTTTGCAATATTTTGCACATTTTGGGTGCTGCCAAAAATAAATGATAGATACTAATGCAAATATGTGGTCAGCCAAGGAGATCTGCCTGAAAGCAATTACTGCACCATCATCTTGCTAATGTTCAACTGCTGGTAAACAGCTTTCTTGGCAAATGTTTATGCCATGAACTCTGATCGCACACTGCTGCATCATTCACTTGAACATCAGTAACGTTACATTTGAAACGGAGGTTTGTACCCCTAAATCTCAAGTTTATTGCTACTCATCCTCTTCACTCAGGTGCCCTTTCAGTTTCAATAGGTTAATGGAATTAAACCACCAGTACTGTCTTCCTAATACTTCAGTTCCACAGCTATGTGTGTGAATTACAGATTTGATGGAAATGTTCAAAAGGAAAATGAAAAGCTCCAAGGTACCTTTACTATCTTTTTTGGGTCAAGCAGCTGTCAGCTGAGTGAGTATTGTACTAGTGCTAACAGACAAAAGCAGGGCCTGGTAACTGAAACAGTCACTGGTACTGCTGACAGCCCAACCACTGTCACTCCCATCTGCTACTAACTTGAAAAAGTAAACCAAGTCTTCAGTCTATTTCTCTGTTCCCTTTTGTTTTAGGTAGGGTACACAAACTTGTACTACACTTGTTACACCATGGAAGAGCGAAGAGTTAGAAGACAAAGCTGACTGAAAGCCACAGTCTTCGTTTTCTATAGCAAAACGAAAACTTGTTTGAATTAATGCCATCACTTGCTAACATAGCAAACACATCACTGACGCTGTATTTCATGTCTTCTGACTGAAACAGACCAAGATGCAGAGCCTCAGCCTTCAAGACTAGTTTAAGACCTGGAGGGAAATGGTAAGGAAAAGTTCCAAGTTTGGTTTAATTCTAATTGTTTACTAAACAAATTTTGATGCTAAGCAAATGGATCAATAGAGTCTCAGTTCTGTATCTACTGAGATACAAACCCACAAACACTCACTGACTGCACTGCAGGTGGGATTTATGTTCATTTTGTATCTTGCTCCAGCTGTAAGATGAGTTGCTGTGTAAACTACTGATTTCAGTCTGAACAGAAGCAATACTGTTCTTAAATGTGTGTGAACTCTTATCAGCATGGCTGAAATAATTTGGCACTGATGCTGCAAATACCAGGAGGCTGATCTTATCTGAGGATCTGTGGTCAAGCACAGAGAACTGCAGGGTTCTGACCTACAGATGTAACCTTGTAATAAGTTATGACATAAAAACAAATGTTTGCTAGGATTCTGTGTCTCAAGGACAGCAAAAGCTGACATCCAAGTTTTAGCTTGGCTGTCTTAATTTTTCCCGAGAGTGGGAATTCAGAGTTTGCTTACTGCCAACAAATCTAGAGTTTAAACAAGTCTCACTGTCAGTGTCTAGCTGCTGCCAGTTATCTTTGGACGTGAAGAGCTGGAAATGCCCTGGGAAACAGCTCAAGCTGCCCTTCCATTGAAAACATTAGAATTGTGAAAACACTGCTAATTGGACGATTTAAGGTCCTTCCACTCTTAGAACTGTAAAACTTCAAAACTAACCCATTATAATGGAAGCAAACAGGCTATGAAGCATTGGTAGCTCCTCAGTTATGACCGCGCAGGTTAAAAAAGCAGAAAGGCCAGAAAGTGGTTTAATATTTTCTGTAGGAAGATCAATAGTATTGAAAGTAGGAATCTTAGCCCTTCCTTAAACCTTCCTGATTTTCATGACACTGGATATGCTGAATGGCTAACAACTGGCATAGCCCTAGTAGCAAACAGGTCCAGGTCCATTCTGATCAGGAGTTTAAAAAGGGACAATCACAGAATCACAGAAGGTGCTTCCTGAAAACGAGCTCCTTCTTGGTATTAGGATTGCAAAAATCACTTGTCAACACTGAACATCTTTGCTTTACCTGCAGAGTTAAAAACAATTCAGCTTCTGCTCTCTTTGCAAATCCATTACTGTGAGGTGCTTGAGAGCATAAAGCCAGAGCACACGGCTGCCAGCACAGAATACAGAGCTGAATCTAAAAGAGAACTGCCTGCAGTTGAGTCATAAAATCTATTTTATTTAATGTAGGCTTTTGATTAATGGTGAGATATTTTACTGCTGAGCATTTTCAAGAAATTAAAAGCAGTTGGTAACTTGGGATAGGGAAGCAAAAAAGCTGGGAGGGAATCACTTGAAAACACATTGGTTTCTTACAACCGAGAAGCTGCACTGCATGCAGTTTTCAGATATTCTGAGGTCTTCTTTCCCATCATATGCCCAGATTGTGTTTAAAGAGATGGTTCAAAAAACCAAATTCACTTATGTCACGTAAGCAATAAACACTCTGGTAACACTATGTCAAAGGCAGAACCAGAATTAACCCTGTGTACAACCGTTAGGCACATGGCAGGAGATCATGGCTACCAGTCAGTTCAAGGTTTCTCCAGTTCCTGTTTCCAGTGGTGCAGGTCTTTAATCGTGGAACGAACTTAAGAGACCTGAGGGCAAGAACTCAATGATACCCACTGGAAAAAGGGAGCTCTCACCGTGCAAACAACAATAACAAATGAAATGCATCCATCCACTCCTCAAGGCTGTGCTTGAAATGACCAGACGGGTCAATCCTACTTGACAGCACATCACGCGGTATTGCTTGGGCCGAGTTTCCTTGCAGTGAAAAGAACCGTAACAAAACCTGAGCGAAGGCTTCCCCACCTGGGCCTGTTCCAGTATGGACTAGCAATGCCCAAGGACAGGTGACTGTTATTTGGTCCCATAATCAAACCGTTGGGTATTCTGACACTTAAAATATTTTAAATACCTTTATCAAAGACACTTTTTGGTCACTGGTGGAGTTCTGAGGATTTAAAGAGACACTGTCAAGATTACCTATTCCAAACGCAACCTCCTTTGCCAACAGTCCCAGGCTAAATGCTTCGGAACTTTGAGTGTGCATCAGTCTCTTCCCCACTACCTGTCTCTCCACCCCACATCACCAGGTTGAAGGTGTTTCCTCCACTCTTGTATGAAGGTTACAGAAAATCAAATGGTGGGCATAAATCTTGAGTAAGTTTTTCAGAGAGTCTGACTTTCAGGACTGCCTCTCATGAGTCCCTTTTTAAAAATAAGACACCAAAGCAAACAGGATTGTGTCTAACTTCTACAAAACTGCTGGTTTCACAGGAGGAGGAGAATATGGCTACCATGCTACTCAGCATTAGGGTGAAGCACCATCTAAATTCCAGTAAAGTTAGGGATATCACCTCACTCGTATCAGCAACCACACCCCCAGCCTTCCACAACATCTTTGCTGTCAAGCTTGATGCTGTCAGTATTCTTCTCACTGAACATAGGGCCTCCATGCCTCATAATGAGCTCTGTAGCCATCTTCACAAAAGCCTCCTCCACATTGCTGGAGTCTTTCGCAGAGGTCTCTATGGCACAGATGATATTATCATAGTGTTCAGCCAGACTCTGAGCTTCTTCCAGCTGAACCTCTCGAAGGTCACTTAGGTCAGACTTGTTTCCTGGAAGAAAAGGAAACAGCAGAGTCATTTGTAATGACTGCTTATGCCAGTGTAACTATTTAGCAGGAGGTCCTCAGGTCACCCTGAGAAGCTGCAGAATTTCCATTCTTGGAAACTTTCAAACTTTGACTGTAAAGGCCCTGACTAACCTGTGCTAGCCTCACCTGGAGCACGAGGCTGGACTATGCAATCTAAGCCCCTTCCAACCTGCACCTCAGTATGACTCCTGTTGAGAACAAAAATAACTAACTGAAGAGTGGTGACTGCAGACCTTAACAGAAGACAAATGGGCTAGAAATGAAAGCTAAAACCATTTTATGAAAACAATAGCAGTCTGCTGGAAATCTATAATAGCACTGACAGTGAATTGGTGGGTCTGCCGGCCCCAAAAACCATGTCCAAGTCAGAAACACCGGGCTGGAAAGCAGAACTCGTAGCAGAGAACTGACAAACCCTGCTTGCCCTGAAGACTTTCTCAAATCTCCAGTCTGCTGAAGTACATGGGCATTCCAGACCTCCAAAATGTGCTGACTTGATGGAGCTTCTCTGGAACTCTGAAAACCCTATGATCCTGGTACAGAGAATGGCTCCGCAGCAGAGGACTCAGTCTTCCATTAAGTGACACTGAAAGGATTTGACACTGGCTTCTGATGAAAAGCTCTCTACTGCTTAACAGAAGTGAAACAAAGCAAAACATCTGGGGAAATTTCCAACTGAATCCATTACAGACATCTTAACTCCAACCAACTAGAAAACTTCTAACCATCTTAAATTTAAGTGCCACAACTAACTACTTTGTACAGTAACCTGTAGTGCTTGGTGTTCATGTGTTGCACTTACCAATCAGCAACTGCACGATGTTGGAACCCGCATACTTTCTCACATCCTCGATCCAGCGAGGAATGGACAGGAAAGAGCCTCTCTTGCTGATATCATAGGCTAGGATGGCTCCGTTGGCGCTGCGGTAATAACTCTGCGTGATAGTTCGGAACCTCTCCTGGCCAGCTGTGTCCCAGATCTGCAACTAAACAAAGTGCAGCGGATGGTGAGACACAGGCTAGCAGGCTCCCCAGAATCAAGAGAGAGGCCTTAACAGTCTTGTTGTAAGTCTCCCTTATACAAAATGCATTCTGGCATCACATTTTTCCAGTCCTTTGTCACGATTTAAGGATAAGAGAACACACTAGAAAACCTTTTTCCACTTGGCTGCTCAAAGTTTTTATCTATCAGTTGGGACACTGGGTTACTGTAGATGAGCTCTAACATATCTTTCTGAAATTATCATTTGTGTGTCTGACCCTACCCTTCTGTCACCTTCTATGGCAGAGTTAACAAATCAAGAGGTGTGTCACTGGAACTACAGCTGGGTTTTCCCTGGCATATTGTCTGTGGTACTGACACGGGTTTGCCTGCTACAGGTGCAGGAACAACTGGGGTAGGATGTATCATCTGCTAACACTGATGCTGTTTTATAAGGAAACCTGAGAACACTACAGTAGTTGGTATAGAATAATAGAATATATAAACCATAGACCCTATAAAAGAAATGCCAGCAATCCTAGGTTTCAATGAAGTCAGTCTAGTCAACTGTCCTTTTTTCAGGGGGCAGAACAGACATCCCATCCAGTCAGGAGAAGACACGCTTAGCTTAGGTACTTTTGCCTAAATCCAGAAGCATAAGAACTTTGAGTTAGCATGAGGGTTTGAGTTCCCAGAACTAGATGTTCCAAAGCAAGAAGCCAAATAACTCTGAGTGGACAAACATAACATCCCACTTATAGGGAAAATGTATTTTTAAATCTTCTTGTTCTATAGATCGTCTAATGTCCTGCAACATGACAGCTTATATTCCAGGAACATTTAATCTAAAGTTATTGTGGATGTTCTCATCCTCCGTATACATCTCTAATCTAATTTTTGAATCTTTCAAAGCTCTTGGCTTCAGCATATAGTAGCGATGACACCACAGAATTTCCTTTTATAAATGTTATATTTTCAGTCCTTCTAGTACACTTTCACTTCTCTATCCCCAAATAATAAACGAGACACCGCTGCTTGTCTTTTTGTGCCATTCCTTGTATTCTGCATCTCCTCTTCTCCGAGACAGGACGTAATCAAATACTTTCTGGTCTTCTTACCTTTCTATATTGTGCACTTGTTATTTACTGTTCCACTTTCTCTGAATCTTTTTAAAATAAAGAGCTGACAACAACATAACACGATGCACCAGTGATACCTCACACCAAATGCTACGGAATCATTTTATCATTCTTCCATTTAAGTCTTCCGCACATTTTCTTGTGTCTTCTGCCTTGAACGCGTCTTTGGGCAGCAGCCTCGCTTTGGAAAAGGCCACAGCGACTGTATTGCTCTCCTGTGCTAAGCAAGCTTTTCAGTCTCAAATGACAGATGTATAGCTCAAAAAGGAAACAATCTCGTGAAAAAACTTGTCTCTTCCACTGAGAGTTTTCTCAGACAACGCAAAGGGACAGCCGTGGACTCAGAAGACAGAAACCCACAAACAACGTGGTTTTCTCTCTTCTGCCATACCATATCAAACAGATAATGATTTACAATAGTCAACAGACAATTACGAGAGGCAAGGAAGTTCATGGCAGGTTTAGGTATGACGTTCTCTGTCCTCAAGTGTCCCACTCCATAGAATCACAGAATCGTTCAGGTGGTGACAAGCTGCCTGCCCAAAGTGAGCTCTAAACTTAATTCTTCCAGGAAGAATTGCTCCCTGGTTTTCCAGGGGACAAAGGCAAGTCTGATCTGTCTGTAGTTCCTAGGATTATTCCACAATGCACGCAGCATGGGGAATAAGCAGGAGGAGTTAGAAATCTGTGTTCAGTCAGGTGATTATGATCTGGTGGCAATTACAGAGACCTGGTGGGACAGCTTGCATGACATGAATGTGGTCATGGACGGCTATGTCCTTTTCAGGAGAGACAGGTCAGCAACGTCAAGTGATGGAGTAGGTCTTTATGTGAAACACCAACTGAAATGTATTGAGTTCTGTCCAAGGGTGGATGAATAGAGAGTTGAGAGTTTGTGGATGCAGATTAAGGGGAAGGCTGGCATGGGTGACACTGTCATGAGTGTATTTTTACAGGTCACCAGATCAGGACAAGGAAGTTGATGAGGTCTTCTACAGGCAGCTGACAGCAGCCTCACAGCTACAGGCCCTGGTTCTCATGGGGGATTTT
>JAOXOE010033840.1:0-45525 GCA_028565055.1 Phoeniculus purpureus
CATTAACGTCTCATTGTAAGATAAATTATAATTCATAGCATTTAACCTATAATATTTTGAAATCATATAGTTAAAATATTTTAAATCAAATAGTTCTTTTTTAAGTTTGACCTCTATTTCTTTTAAAATTATGTTTAGTTGAATATTATTTTCTACATTAGTCTTGCTATGAGCCATCCTGAGCATTAGGTACCACTGTAATAAGTCAAAGTACTACCAGTGAAATAATGTTCTTACACATAGTTTCAGGCAATTTTATGGCAAAATATAACAGACTCTTTAATTAGAAGATGTATTAAAAAAAACAACAAACCAAAGTTCACGATTCTGGAGTCAGGAGCTGATTTATAGTTTGCTTCCACGGAACAGATTTGATTGCAGTTGGAGAAATTCTTTTTAATTATTTTTCTTAAGAGGTTATAAGGTTTGAAAGAGGAACAAATTAGTTTCTTCTTCTATTACCACAGGATTTCTCTCATTTTTTTCATATATACCTTCTGAAAGAAAACAAATTCTATGCGCAAGAGAAAAGGGAACTCTTCAGTCTCATTTTTTTCACATACAACTTTCAAAAGGCCTCGAAATTAGGATACTGCATCATTAAGCTGTTGACATTTGTCCAGTTAAAACTATTGACTCATACTTTCATTTCTTCCCCCTCAAATTACTACAGTGCCACAACTGATCTAACTGTATTTTCCATTTCTTATAAATAGCCACAAGAAAAGTATTAATTATCCTTGTACGATTTAATGCACCAACTGCCTTAACCTTTCAGGTTCCCTTAAACGTCGGCGTAACAAGGCATATCCATGGCAGCAAATGTGATTTATGACAGGAATCTTTAATTTCTGTTTTTAAATATGTTACCCACCGATCTGCATACATTTAAATTCGCCCGCAACACTTTCCTCTGTCTCGAGGCTGTTGTTTAATATTCAGGGATGATTTTTGTCCACATACATTTTGGTCTGTGTCACCTCAGATTAAATTATTACTGTTTGCAGCCTTTTTGGAGCAGGCCTCAGGCCCTTATTTACAAGAATCAATGAAACAGTAATGAAAATCCATTTTTCATACTATCAGCTCGGGCCTGCTTTTATTTAGTTAGCTGTGTCTAAGCAAGCAATTCATTTTGTGCAAATGTCACGTTGATACAGAAAAAATCAGGACGAGCCGTGAAAGGGTTAACGGGGGAAATAAGGCTGCTGCCACCCCCCACCCCATCCCTACCAGTAAAGCACATCTGTAATGGTAAAATTAAAAAAAATCTTTTCTTAATGTATGCAAAGTAATGTATATTGACACATCAGCAAGGCTTTTCATGATGAATATTGAAATATATATGCAAAGCACAGGAAATGTGTAACATGTTATAGATCTTTCAGTGTACATTTAGGGGAAATGAGCCATTTATATTCCACAATTTAGTGAATACCTACTGTTTATTGGTACAGAGCACATAGGAGTATATTTGTCTTAGTAATTTATTTAGGTAAATATATTTATTCTTCTAGGGGTTTCTCGTAGCTTTTTTTCCCCCTGGTTCTATAGTGCTAGACATAAATATTTAACAATGCATTGTCTCAAATGTTATTCATGTAATTTATCAGGGGCAACAGTGGAGCTGTAATAACTTTTGAGCCTGCACCTTCACTTAAACCTGAGATTGATTTAAAATGTGGGAAACCGGGATGTTTCTCCCTTTACGGTAAGAACGACGATCGTTTCCCTCAAGGAGCATGGAGTGAGTCACATAGGCTTGGAGACAGGGCACATGGTTCACTCCTCTGCTTTGGGTTGTCTTGTCTCATCTCTCCATAATAAAAACATGAGTGAATGAGGGTTTTTTCAACATAATTACTCTTCTCACACACAACCTCATTTCCCTCTGCAGCCTTGCTTGTTCCCATACTGCTGAGGTCCCTCTCATGCTCCCTAAACTAGGAAGTCAGCTTTGGACTTCTTCCCTCCTCCAAACTATAAACAACCATTCAAAGTTCTCCTGAACTTCTACCTGCATGGTAACCTCAGGTGGGAGGGGTGATGACTGCAAAGGGTATCTTTTCCTCTGTCAACTAATTCCATAAGGCTTTGGCCAGGCAGTTTGCAGACAATTCAGGACAAATTTTCCCTTTCTTAATCTTGAGTGGGTCTGCTAGTGTCTATTAGCATCCTCTGTCTCAGCATGTGATGCCAAGCTCCTCAGTGAACATGTTCACACCACTGAGAGAGCTTTTGCTACTGACTTGAAGGCAATAAGGACATTAGCTGATCATATCTTCTTCTGGCTCTGCATTCTCAGTGTCTACAGCTCCCAACCCTGGCAACTCAAGGGGTTTGGAGTAATTTCTTCCTCATCTCTTATTCAAGCTGACACTGCTACAGCACTTTTGGTCTGTACATTCAGGAATAGTTCCTTTCAGATCAGGCACCAAGTACTGAAGCACTTGTCAATACCTCTTCTCTGTGACGCAATGCATTACATGGTTTGTTTTTCCTCCCTCCTCTTGCTCCCACCAGTTGCAGACCAGTTGCAGAGCCCACCCATGAGGCTTCACAGCCCCACCGAGGAAATAGCTTTCTGCTCAGGGACAGGAGAAGGCACACGTTACTCTCTACCACACAATGTTACACACAATGTTAGGAGGTGGAAGTGGGAGACAAAGTAACGCGAGGGAGATCTGTAAGAGGGAAAATAAGGTTTTTAGGAAACAAAAAAATTATTCACATAGCAATCTTGCAAACAAAATCCTCATCGCTAGCTAGACAACTGCCCTGTGTTCCCAAAAGCAGAGAGTAAAATAGCAAACACCCAGTAATTCAAGATTCATTTAGAGGGGGGAAAAAAAAGAGAAAGGAAAATAGGCAGCAGCCTTCTGAAGAAAACAGCATTAGAATTGGGTCAGTTAAACTTCAGGACTTGGTCTCTCCAGAAATTTCAAGTGCTGAGGAAGCTTAGGACAGCTCTATGTGGAAAAGCTTACAGTAAACTGAACTGTCATTGTGCAAACAAGACTTAAGTTGGATGGGGCTCCAGGCAACCTGATCTAGTGAGAGGTGTCCATGCCCATTCTGTGATCCTATGGTAACACAGGCAAAAAGGGTGAAGGACAACTTAGGTTAAGTGTGGAGGTTGGATCTGCTGGCACAGAAACAGGCATCGTGGGCTAGTGTGAAATTTGGCTTGGACCAGGGCAAGTGGACCAGGACCACTGATGGAGCTATAGAAAGGAAAATTGTGTTTCATTTGTAACAGCACTACTCTGTAGGACCTCATATATCTGATGAAAAAAAGACTTGTTTAATCTTATCACAATTAGCGTATGACAGAATGGATACCCACACCGGTTTGTGGCCTTCAGGAAGGGGAAAAGATTTGAAACAAAGCAGAAAAGCCCTTTTTTTGAGAAGCAGATCTTTGTATTTATATGGTGAACATTATCGTAAGTTCTCACAATGCTAACAAGGGAATTCAGAACAGGAACCAGAGCTACAAGTTAAAGGCTAAACACTTATTTCTGGAAGTTGTAAATCATTTTCTACAAAGATGTGACGGACAGTGTCCAAACATCCGACCCTCAAGCCTTCTCCATACTCAGCATTCACCCAAAACAGCTCTGTCCTGCCAGAGAGAAACCTCCCAGGAACCTGCAGCATTCTTGAGAGCTATAACCATGATAAAGGCTGCTTGCTTGGCTATTTGTTGTTAAATCGAGTGTAGACTTTATTTTCACATGTTAAAACTCACTCATACATCCTCATTGCTACCTCATTCCTGCTGCAATATGCTGAAGGATGAAAATGGTTGCAATCTCTTGACCTTAATGTATATGAGAACTAGAGGAAACTCCTGAAATCTCCATTACAGCTCAGGCTATAAACTTGACCTTCATAAAAAAAAAGATCTATGAGGGCACTAATAATACAAGAAGTGTTGTTACAAGATCAATATCACATTACAGAGGTGTTTTCTGCTTGTTTCCAGCAGGTCAACATGATTTTGGGATACAGACATTAGTACTGCATTGATCAAAGTTTATACATTCCTAGCTTGTCCAGGATTTCCACTTCCTCTTCTGGTTAAATATCAATTTTATTTGTCATGGAGTGCAACGGTAGAGCCTAAAATTAATTTTAAATCTTATAAATTTCACAATTTGCTGCTGTTTAACATCACAATCATGGGGAACATCTTGCGCATCATATTTCCCTCTTTCACACTTTTTTAGATTCTGTTAGAAAAACGATCTCAGTTATGATACTCAGTGAGTTTAGTTCATAACAACCATCGCTTGTTTGGCTTATTACAACAAGTAACTGCATCCAATGTGAAGCATTTATCACAGTACATGACACAACACTACCCTCAGAGCACAAATATGGGCGATTACGTTTCTGCTATTTTGGTTATTTCCTGAGAAAAAGTCTTCTTGGCTCCACCAGAGCACATCAAGGCAATATCTGGCCAAAATTATCGACTGCCTGATGGGTCATGCAGTCCTAGAAGGCCCTGGATGCAGTTTGCATAGCGGCTGACCTATTTGCTCTGATTCAACTAAGTAGATCTCTAAAGGAACCCCTTAGGGTTTACAGTGTCAACAGTCCTGTGTTGTTTGTTTTTCCTCTCAAACCAATACTTACTTAACAGAAGCAAAATAAGATCAAAAGGGCACTTAGTTAATTCAGATCAAATTTTGTCACAAAGCATAAAGAAGGATGGGGATTTTTAGCGGCGTTGTCAGACTCGCATACACCCACTGGAAAATGTGATGCATTCCCATCGACCATGTGCCAAGAGATGCCATTTTAGCCCTTACATTTCCTTTCTTCAAACCCAAATCACAGATTTGTAATGTTGGTGATGCAAAAAGCAGCAAGTTACCACCCCTGTACTGGACACTGGGATGCCTCACCTTGAGTACCGGGGGCAGTTCTGGATGAGAGGGCAGGGCCTGAAGCTGTGACAGGGCAGCATTAGGTTGGATGTTAGGAAGCTCTTCCTCACAGAAAGGGTGATCAGACCCTGGAATGAATGTCCAAGGCAGTGGTGGAGACCCCATGCCTGGAGGTGTTTAAGGACAGACTGGCTGTGGCCCTCAGTGCCCTGGTCTGGCCAATGTGGTGATGTTAGGTCATAGGCTGGACTTGATTTTAGAGGTCTTTTCCAGACTCAATAACTCAGTGATTCTGTGACCACTGATGGATGAACATTTTTTATACCTTTAAAAAACAGGAAACTCAGAGACACTTGACAGCTACCTTAGCTGAATAAAGCCTTTATATTTAGGGATGTCTATCAACACAGTAGAAAAAAAGGGAAGGAAAAGAAAGTCTCAGTTTATCCTGAAATCTCAAAAAGTTCTTTCCCACAGTTTCTCAAGCCTATAATATGAAAACAGAGATTGCTCAAATCACCCTGTTGCATTTACATAATTTCACAACAGTAAATATAACTTGAAACTTGCTATTTTTTAAACAAATATATCATTTAATTGAAATGAGGCACTGTTAATCAGCTTCAAACTGATTATTTCCAGTCTAATAAATTCCTATCTACAGCTTGAGTCCAGGAGAAACCTGAAGTAAACTGAGTTTGGGGTTTAGTTGTTAATTTTATTTCCACAGGTATGTGTTTCATGTTAGAGTCCAATTACCACTGCTTTTCTGTATATCTTTAAGAATAAGGTTAGGATTAGAAGGTATTCACTTCAAGACTATTTTTATACTTCAAATGCACCCATGTGGTGAAGCCCCCATTCCTGGAGAGGTTCATAAGGCCAGTAGATGTGGCATCCTGGGACATGACCTTCTGGTCATGGAGATGTTGGATTGAAGGTTGGACTTGATGATCTTAGAGGTCCTTTCCAACTGTAATGATTCTGTGATTCTGTGATGTGTGCAGCAGGGCTATTTTACCATACACACTCCAGTACATACTGGAAAGAGCCACTCTCAAACCAGGGGAACAGAATCTTTACTACAAGCACAAATGCTGAGTCCTGAGCTGGAAACCAAATGAGGTCAACACCCATTCCAGTCAGAATATTCTACAGAACTGTTTTTTTAATTGATAAACAGGTAAACTGTTGAAACCAGTAAAGGTACTAAACCAACATAAAACAAGTGTGGAATGAACCAAACCCATGCCAACAGGTAATTCAGAAAGTGTCACAGAAAATATTCTTAATACTGAAATTTTTATAAATTTAAATATGAAAAAAGAAGAAAAGGATGGATGACCCAGCAGGGATAAGCATTGCTATAATGGCACCTGAATGCGCAAGGAAGTGGAATCTTACTGTACCTATAGACAAGAGGATCACCACACCAACATAAGTCCGGTAGAATGGAAAAATTTACAAGGTTTGAAACATACTACATCCAACAGAGTGAAGATAGAGAAGCCTAGAATCATTGTGGCTGGAAAGGACCTCCAGGATCATTAAGACAAGTGTTCATCCCAACAGCTCCCTAACCCCTAGACCACGGCCTGAAGTGTTTTTAAACACCACTTGGGATTGAGGACTCCACTACCTCCCTGGGAAGCCTGTTCCAGTGCCCAACCACTCTCAGGAATGAGCTTCTTCCTAAGAACCAACCTGAACCTCCCCTGATGCAACTTGAGGCCTTGCTACAATCTTCTTTTAGGTAGCTGTAGAGAGCAGGTCTCCTCCTCTCAGCCTCCTCCTCTCTAGACTAAATAACCCCTGTTCCATCAGCCACTCTTCATAGAGCCTGTTCTCCAGAACTCTCCCCAGCCTCATTGTCCTTCTCTGGCCCCGCTCCAGCCCCTCAATGTCCTCCTTATCCTGGGGCATTCAAAACTGTTCCCAGTAGTCACAGTGCAGTCTCACAAGTGCAGAGTACAGGGGCACCATCACCTCCCTACTCGTGCTGGTTACACTGTTCCTGATCCAGACCCGGATGCCATTGACCTTCTTGGTCAGCTGCGCACCCTGCTGGCTGCAGTTTAGCCAGCTGTCAAGCAACACCCCCAGGTCCTTTTCTGCCAGGCAGCTCTTCAGCCATTCCTACCCAAGCCTGTAGTGCTGATGCTGGGGGTTGTTGTGGCCCAAGTGCATGACCCAGCACTTGGCTTTGTTCAACCTCATCCCATTGCTCCAGCCTGTCCAAATCCCTCTGCAGCATCTCCTTACCCTTCAGCAGATCGACACTCAGGCTTAATTTTGTGTCATCAGCAAATTTACTGAGGGTAAATTCGATTCACTCATCCAGGTCATTAATAAATGTGTTAAACAAGAGTGGTCCCAAAACTGAACCCTGAGGAACACCACTGTTGTGGATAAAACAAATGGTATTTCATTTAACCTTCTGCCCATATCCAGTCCCGAGATGAACTATAATGGTTTGATGTCCTTCTGTGCTCATACTTCTAGCAACACAGTCTCAAAATTCATGCCTTCTACAGCTATTTCCTCTCATCATTTCCTCATTAACCCTTTTTTCTGGCTTTCTACCAGCATATTTAGTCCATCCTAAGGTCTGCCAAAGATTATTAACTTTCCTATGCTCCCTCTGGCAGTCTCCTATTTCACTACCTTTTGACTGGGCAAAGTGCTTTTACCCTGTGCTTATGCAACACCTACCACAGGAGTGCTATGGGCTCGGGTCTCTGGCCTACTGGTGTTCACTCCTAGGGCTGCTAAATGCCCGGCACTGGTAGCTGACTGCACAGGTAACGCTAGCCCCAAACACACAATTCTGATGCAACTCAATGATGATAAAACTCAGCTTAAAGCCTGTGCAGTTATTACATGTCATGAAGCATCTCCTTTATTTTCCCTGCAGGAATGCTTGATATGGATAAAAAAGGAAAGATGAAGCAAGAGCCTCAGAAACCAAGGTATTTGAATCTACAGCCCCATTAACAACAAAGAAAGCGGAAGTCCAAACATTCCTGGCACTTAAATGTCTTTTGATGCTCCCTAATGCTACTGATCTGGTATGGCTCTGTAAACTTGCTCAGAAATTCAAAGTTTCTTCAAGTCCTCATTCTTAAAAAGCCCTTCCAAGCAATTGAAAGAAAACAATATCATATCCTTTATGTCACCACTAACAAAGTGTGGATGTAAATACTATCCATCGCTGAAAAACCATTCATGATTACGAAAAGAAACCCCAAATAAGTAAAAACCCAAAGCTACTATGGAAAACTATCATTTGGAAGCTGAAAAGAAACCCAAAACCCAGAGTAAATTGCTGTGTAAATTATTCTATGAGCATTAACTATTTCAAATAAAAATATCCATATTCCTTTCATATCTCTCGAAATGGGATGTTGCACTGTTTGCCGTTATTTCACAGCAGTCTATCGGTAGTGGATGGGTTACTTGGATGGCTTCTGTGAGAAGATGTTAGAAGCTTTCCCTATGTCCTGCAGACCTAAGGCCGGCCAGCTTCAAAACTGACACACTGCTGGCTAAGGCCAAGGTACTCACTGACAGTCGTGGCATCTCTGTGATAATGTATTTAAGACTTTAAAAAAATCCTGGGACATTGCAGCCAGAGAGAGTATTGAGAGAGAATACATAGAATCATAGGATTGGAAGGGACCTCCAAAGGTCTTCTGGTCCAATCCCTCTACAACAAGCACAGCCATCACTCACCAGACCAGATTGCCCAGAGCCCCATACAATCTGACTTTGAATGGCTCCAGGGATGGGGTCTCCTCTCTCCTCTACCTCTCTGGGAAGCTTGTTCCAGGGATCCACCACCCTCAGATTAAAGATCTTTTTTTTTCCTGATACATGAGAGAAAAAACTCTGCAGGTGACAAAATAAAACCTGTAAGTGTTAGGGGTGAACTCTGTAGAGTAGGATTAATGGTTGGACTCAATCCCAAGGGTCTTTTCCAACTTGAATGATTCTATGACACCAAGCTCAGTGAAGTTATCCCACACACTGAAGCAGAGAAACCTCTTCAGGTTTTGGTAGAGACCATGGTGACACAGGCTGCCTCCCTGCAGACCATTTGGTTTAGTGTTGGAGCAGATGCACCTGCAGCATGTGAAGGGCCCAACACCAGAGCCGGCTGATACCCAAAGGAGGTTGTAGTCCTGCAGGAAGCCTGAACTGGATCTTGCTCCTGGCAGGACTTGTGGAGACACTGGACCAGGTCTGATGGCAGGACCTGTGACCTCCTCAGACTGCAGCAGTCAGTTCCTGAAGGGCTGCACCCCACATAAGGAACCTACACTGAGGCAGTGTGTGAAGAACTGTCGCCTGTGGGTAGAATTGGTTAAAATCAGGGAGAATCATCTCCTGTAGGAGGGACCCCATGCTGGAGCAGAGGAAGAGCATGCAGAGTACAGAATTAATGTAGAGGAAAAAAAGAACAACAACTAATCATATGGGAACCCTCAAAGGAAATAGAAAATGAGGGGGAGGGGGGAAAGTTAGGGCTATCTGTGAGGAAAGCAGAATTGGTTTTGAGGATGCTGGCACACGTTTCCTCACCCTCAGCGGACCAAACATGCTTTGATTTTGGTGGACAGTGAAAGGCTGTGTACAGTGCACAACTAACTCTTCAATAAAGGATTTGAGCTATTGACCCCAGTCTCATAAACTGCCTGCCTTTGTACTCTGAATCAGGATTATTTCTATTGTAATAAATATCACACAGCATCCTTCCTGATGGGGGAAGCATGAAGATGACGATTTTCAGCAACTAGTGTCCAGTACTGAAGCAACATTTGTGTTTTGTGATGCTTAGTTGCAGCTGAACATCTGGACAGTTATTTCTTCACCCATTTGCCTAAAGACCTTTGAGTCAGTGCAATTCAGAGAGGCAAATGATAACCAACATTTTTCTGTGAGTTACCAAAAAGTCCTTGTCAAGAAGCAAAGAGTGAATGCACCCAGGCTGACACTTAGGATGCTACATCTGCGTTGTTGTTCTGCCAAAAGCATCAAGGGACAGCCACTGATACATAAATCAGTGAAAACCAGGCAGCAGGATTGGGATCACACTTTATTTATACTGTGTACTCTCTTACCGGTTGAGCTGGAAGCCCTGTGGATGCCCTAGGTGCAAAGATTTCTTGGTGAAGCCCAAAGCCTAGGGTACAAAACAATTCTTCACAGCAACCAACCAAGTCAGTGCCCTGCAAAACCAGCTATGCAGGAGTGCTTTTTCATTAATTCAGTGTAGCACCTCTTTAACCCTATTACCAAATGTTTGCTGCAAGGTGAGCCTTAAAAAGAGAATTAACAGAGCCTGCACAAGCTCTTTTCATTATATCCTCAGATGCCCAGTTTCACATCCCCATACCGAAAAGTTTGAAGGCTTCTCAGTCTAATGAGCATTAAAATCTCAGGAGTATTCTCCTGTCTGTGCACTCACTGAGTTCACTCCTCCTTTAATCCTGCTGCCTCATTAACTGCTTCTGTAAAGCAGAGACCAAAGGATGGAGTTTTACAAACAGGAGTGAGCTCCGAGAGCACTAACTTTAGAGCATGTGGCAAAAGAGAGGGTATGGGGCTGTCACCAGAGACACTAAGAGCACAAAAGACTGGTTATATCCGAGTTAAAACGTTTGTGACCTATTTAGAAGACTTAACCCTAAAGAACGAGACCAAGAGGTGTGAACTGGGATAGATTCCCTCGGTACATTAGTGCAGAAGTTCCCATTAGTTTTAATGGGACTTCACATGAATGTTTGTCATACAGTCATAGATTGGCCAGGGTTAGAAGAGACCTTAAAATCATCAAGTTCCAAACCCCCTGGAAATAGTAACTGCTGTGATATGCTTATGGCTCCATTTACAGACTTTCTTATAGGTTCATAAATGGAGACTAGGAGGAGGAGGGAAAGGAATAAAATTTAATAACTGAATAAAAATGTAAATAAAGATTTGCCTAAAATTACTTGTCCAAGAAATAATTCTCCCTCCCCCTTAAGCTAATACTTTGATAAGCTCTGAACAGTGATCCCGATTTGGAGCGTGACCTTTGAAAATGCTCTCCAGCTTGATTAAAGATGTATTAAATTTGTTTAAATAAACCTCGTTGTAATGGCACATCATTTGTAAGAAGCTATTAGGGGGCTGGAAACTGCTGCTGTATTTGCATGAAAATGTGCCCTGCTCAAATTGAGGATCTCTCCTGAATTAACCGCAAAGGAAAAGTGACACTTACATAATTTTTTTTGACAAAAGGGGGGAGAAAAAAAAACCAAACCCCAAACAACTTAGAAAACTTTGCTTTGTGCTAAGCTTTATGAGAAAGGTGGTAACTGCACACCAAAACACGGCTCTGTACACAACACGCTCTCTCCTCTCTTATTTTTTTGTCTCTTTCTTTGCTTAACTTAAAATTTCTTTCTCTTTGCCTGCTTCACCTGAAAACTATCTTTGGAAAGAAGCAAACAAACAAAAAAAGGTAATAATAAAATGTTTTCCAGTATGGTTTTTCAGCTAATTGAGAGAAAAACAATCCTATTTTAACAGCTGAAAAAACTCCAACCCAACAAAACCTGAAAAGACACGGGTTGACATTGATTACATACATGAAAAATAACTCCCTCCTTTCAAGCAGTCAGATTGTACAGCAGTTCAGGGAAAGGAAAACACAATCCTGGATATCATGAAATTTATGTCATTAGGCAGAAAGGTGGATGAATAGATAGATAGGTCCCACTCTTGCTCAAAGCATATAGATTGCCAAATGTACTTTAATTTCTTCCAATAGCTCCCAACTGAATGAGTAACTACGACGCTAATGAAAAAGTCTCTCTCCTTTAAATCAAATTTTAAATTAAAACCTTTCCCATTTCCCAGCTAAAGCCAGGACTCTAGGATATGTATGTGTACTCAGGGGCTTGGAGTCTTTCTTTGTGCTCCTTGTTCCTCACCACCTATTTCACATGTCAGCCCTCTACAGCCATTGTGGCATTTACATCCTTCCTCACACTTCCAAATAACAGAGGTGCCGGGCAACACTGATTCCTCTGCATGGGGTGCTCGGTGCTGCGAGCACTCAGGGAGCCTCTGTCCACCCTCCAGCCCTCACCCCAAGCCCCAAGCTACAGACTCTAGCTCACAAAGACTTGTCTGAAGTGAAATATCATGGACTTTCATTTTCCTGCTTCTTGTTATTGTTTAATCTTACAGATCCAAAACTCCTTTCCAAAACCACAAACACTGTGTAAAGTCATGAGGCTCCCAGTAAATCACACGAGTCAGCAGCATGTCATGATGCAAGAGGCTGCTGGTATGGGAAGTTTGAAGCACAGGAAACATCTACCCTTCAGGTGCAGAACAACATTTCAAGAATGAGATTTTCACAGACTCATTAAGTTTGGAAGAGACCTCCAAGATTATCAAGTCCAACTGTCAACTCAACCCCATCATGCTCAATAAACCTGTTTTCCTGGTGCCACATACACACTTCTTTTAACACCTCCAGGGACAGTGAATTCACCCTTCCATGAGCACCCTGTTCCAACACCTGACCTGACCACTCTTCCAGTGATGAAATTACTCCTAATGTCCCAAGGATTTTTTTTTCCCCTGATGTCCAGCTTTGAGCAATTACATTGTTTGCAGCCACTCCTCCCTTTCTTTTCTTCAGCCACTAGCAAAATCTACAAATAATGAAAAAGCCCACCGTTGCAAAATCTACTGGTAGATTATTTCAAGCACAGGTATCTACATGGACCACCGACTTTGTTAGGTGACAAGCACAGAGTGTGCAAGGTAAACAGAGGGAATCTGGATTCTGTTCAATGGGAACAGTTGACACAAGTCCCTCAGTACTTGAGTAAAAGGTTTATCAAATTCATATTGAACCAGAGCAAAAGAAAGGTGGAATACCGAGAACAAAATCTGCCAACCTAGATAACAGGAAGAGTTTAACAGCCTAGTTACTCCGACAGTGAAAGATACCAATTTTCTTACATTTTTCTTAAAGATACTCCTGTTACTGGATGGTATTTACAGAGTGCATCCACAAATATCCCACTTATTAATTCAGTTTAAGTTCTTAGATTATCTTGTAGCTGAGTTTCCCAGGCCACTTCTAGACTGTGAAACTATTTTTCCTCCTTTCTACTGCCTAATGCAAAGTAAAAAGAATCACCTATATTGTGCTTAGGTCTACTACCACATCCCTGTATATTTACTTTCTACACTAAGCTGCCATGACCTTATAAATCTTTTGCTAATCACCCCTCTCTGTACTCCTCAAACCTCTGTTACACACAGCTCAGAGGCTGATCCACAAATAGATGGAATGATCCAAAAATGCCATCACAAGTAGCAAAGACCAACCCTCAACTGATGGCAAGCGTCTGGGCAACATTTTCCATCCCACATTTCCTTATATAATGAATTAGCTAATGGCTTGCTAAAAATTAGCAAGAGTAAGTCACGCTCCTTTTGCTGAAACCAAACCAAAGGAGGCAGGAACATGAGTCAGGAGAGCAAGCCAGAACCCTTCCTCTACTGTCTCTTTGCTAGCTGAACACTAGTGCAGTGAAAAATGCATGGGTGTTTCAGGAGGCAAGATTCACCCTGCCTGATGGGTACTCTGGTCATCAACACACATTGATTGAGCTTGATCAAACCTTTTGACATTTTCCCCTTGACCTGAATGGTCACAACAGTGACTGGTAAAGATGAAAAATATCCTGGGGAAGGGGGAAGAAATATTTCCCTGCATCACCAGAGTCTTGGCAAGGGCTCCAGAGCTCCAGCCACAATGTCCTCAGGCAAGGTGTGGGGAACAGAGCCACCACCTGGCAGCTGCCTGCACAAGAACCGGCATCTCCTCCCCTGCCCATGCATCCTCAGTGGGTGCAGATATGGGAGACGAGCTGACACCCAAGTCCTGGACAGCTCAGGTCAAGCCAACCCACAACAAAGGAGCAGGGACATTGAAAAAGAAGGGAAAATGTAGAGACCCGTAGAGGAGAACTTTCAGGCATTACAGTTTGTAATCTGCATCCCTGCAGCAAGTATGAACCCTTTCTTACACAAGGGAATTGTTTTTCAGTTTTTGGGACTGGGCATCCCGTCTCAGTGGCAGCACGGACATCCATTAAAAAATACTAGTCTGCCTGGCAGGAGTGACCTGCTGTCAGAAACCAGGCCCAGTCTTCTTAAAGCCTGTGGCATCTTCTCACGTAAAAGAACCACATTTTCTTCTACTGACATGTTATCTTGTCTCATTTTGGTTTTAATTTACCACTCTAAATTGAGATACTAGAGCAGGTGGAAGCAACCCAGCTCCAGGCTAATTGGTTCATCATGCACGTTACGATAATTTCCATTGTGGGTTTCGATTAGGTCAGTATGGAGACTGCCTTGGTCAGAGTCTGTAATGATCTGCTTATTAACTCTGTTGCAGGGTCCTTGACTGTACTCATGTTATTAGAGATTGCAGCTGCCTTTGGTTCTGTGAACCATGGAGCTTTATTGGACTGGCTAATGTCCTATGCTGGACTATCTAAGTGCTTGGTCTCTGTCTTATCTGGCGCCTGGATTTGATCCATTCCTTTCACTTACTTCCAGCCACACTGAAACAGGGTGCTACTCTGCTGGGTTTTATTCCAATGCCACCAGTGTGCATTAAATTCCATGTTTTCTATCACACTATTGCAAAGGAAAGTGAATTTTCCATCAAATTCTAGTGTGGAAATCTTCAGTTTTTCAAATGTTCTGAAATTCAGGCTCAGAAAACTATCAGGGCTTGATGAAATTCTGAAAAGAGTGAGGATTAGTGATTTGGCAGAACAAAGAAATATGGTCTTGACAAGGGGCAATGTTCCTTATTTGTATTGCAACAACAGTTATCTTATTATTGGGATGTGTTATTGGGATGTTTTAGTGAATGTGGGGTCATCCTTGATACTTGGCTTCCCACATGTGAGCACAGGACTGGTACTTGCAGTACTTCCTCATCTGAACGGTGCTTCCAGAAAAAGCCATTTTCTTGCTTAACTGGCACAGAGATTCTTTCTAATGCTTTTTATTACAATCAGATTTGATTACTGCAACACATTTTTCTGCTCATCTTCCTCTTGCTGTTAGTGTTAGTTCCTTACAGCAGTTCAACAAAACTTCTGCTGCTGCCTGAAACTGCTGACAACAACAAAATCCTGCTTTCTGGTTTATGTATTATCCTCTGCACTTCTTCCTTGTTTGCTGATGCATAGCCCTTAAATGGTTTGATTTTTAAGAATGAAACTCTCTACTGCGTACAAGGGCTGGATCCTCTGAGGTGGATCCAGATGCTGGGTAACTTCAGGGTGGTGGGAGAGGAAGAGCATGAGAAAAAGAGGGGTGCCCCATCAGTTTTGAGGGAGAATGCAAGGTTTTTGTACATGGAAGGAGTGAAATTCAGCTTCAGTATGTTCATCAGGTGAACTAAGTTCTAATTTTTTCCTAAGGGAAAGTGGTTGTGTTAGATAATTGCTTTTCCCCGAATGAAAGTTATCTAAAGAAAGGCATCCTAAGGTATGCAGTTGCCCCAAGGTTTGTGTGTCAGCACTTCAGTTCAGCCTGTCTTGAGTACCCCTGGACTTGCTGATCCTGGAGCTCCTTTCCAGTCGTGATGATTCTATGATTTTCTCACCATTTCTAGTCTCCCCATCAGTTCCCCTCTCACTTTCATTCTGGGAGGTATTAATTCTCCTAATGTTTTCAGTATAGGCATCCAAGGCATTTTGCTCAGACAATTGAAGTGATCTGTGCTGGTCTAACTTAACTCCAGCTGAAAGGGCTGTGGTTAAATCCACAGTGAATTGATATAGAATGACAGACACATAGGGATGAACACATAAGCATAATATACACCCCCTCCCCTAAATGTTCCAAGTGAAGCTTTGATTCCCACAGAGAATCACATCTGAAAGTAAACTCATGCCTTAAAGTAAACTAGAGTTTGCCACATAGCATTCTGACCATCAAACTGCCCAAGCCCGAGGCTCTCTGACCTGTTTCACTGTGACAAGCATTTCCTCAGCTCCCAATTTAAATGCAAATATTTGTTCAGTTCATTTATCCAAATTACTCGATGAGCTTCACTATGGATTTTGTTTACCACAATTCTCACTGACTTTTGCAAATGAGCATCCAGCCACTCAGCATTTCTCAGCTTATTGGGCTGTCATTATTATTTTGCTAATGGGGCAGAGGGTTTTTGTGTTTTCAGGATTTTTTTGGATTTGTTTGGTGGTTGGAGTTTTTTTCTAGAGAAGCAACAGATCAGTGACTGTCTCTCTTAGTGAGGTTCCTACAAAAATGATAACAGGCATCCTTCACTGACTGTAACAACTGAGGTTCAAATATCCATTTGAATATTGCCAGACCTAAACTAAAAAAAACTGGATAATTTATGCTTTATAAACCTTGGATAAGTGACCATCTCTGTCTTACTTTTTGGATCTCCCTCAACACCTTCCTTTTCCTAGCAATCCTGATCCTCCCAGACTCAGCACTGTGTAACTTACTGTAGCCTCATTTCATTGCTCCTTAAAGAAGATCTTTCTCTCAGCCTCTATTTATATAGAGGAGGGAACCTGCTGAAGGTGCCCAGTCTCTCTGAAACTATGGGCTGCCTGAAATCCTATTTCCTCGGGTATTCCAAGTCAGTGACTCTTCATTTAGGAAATTGAATACCTGAGTGTCATGGATCAACTGACAGTTAAGAAACAAAATAAACTATCCCAAGTGCAGTTGTCCCACTGAACTTTCCCTTACCAGGCATTCAATTTCTTATATTTATCATATTTTTATTTTTCGTGTATATTTAATTACATTTTTATTCTTAAAAAATAATAAGCTAACTAGATAATGCTCCATCACACGCCAATAAAAAAATTTTCAGGAAGAATTGCTTGTAATAAACACCTTAAAATCTGGTTCCTGACCAACATCAAGCCCTTCGGTGTGTACCTCTGGCACTGGTATTCACTGCCTGCTTTACATTCTAATATCTCAAAGATCACTAATGCACCTATCACAGTGGTATCAAAGGATCCATAATTTGCAAAATAAACTTTGTGGGCAATAAAGCTATATGAATCATGTCATCTGCAACAAGTTTAGTGGGAAAATGTATTCCAGAGCTACTAAAGATTTACCTACTTTACACCTCACTTAGTTTTTTGGTCATTTACTTTTACTTGCAGTTTACTGATATTTCATGACTGAATTTCATTCTCTTCTTTAAGTTTTTTTTTGCACCACAGTCTCCATGAAAGGGGAAAAACAATGGTTTGAAGTTACTCCTTAAAGAATTTCTTGAGGTAACAGGGAATGAGTGAGAGGAGAAAGCTCAAAGCCAGAAGAGAAACGTATATCCAGAAGCACAAGACATTTCTGATTCAAAGCAGAGAGGGACCTGGCAGGACTGGGTGACAACCTGCTGAATAGGAGCCAGCAGGGTGCCCAGGTGGCACAAAAGGCCAATGCATCCTGGCTTGTATCAGCAATAGCGTGGCCAGCAGGACTAGGGATGTCATACTCTTCTTGTACTGGGCACTAGGGAGGCTTCACCTTCACTACTGGGAGCAGTTCTGGGCCACTCACTTAAAGAAAGAGATTGAGGGGCTGAAGTGGGTCCAGAGGAGCAATGAGGCTGGAGGGAAAGTCTGATGAGGAGAGGCTCAGGGAGCTGGGGGTGTTTAGCTTGGATTAGAGGAGACTCAGGGGGGACCTTCTCCCTCTCTACAACTTCCTGAAGGGAGGCTGTAGTCAGGGGGGAATCATAGAATCATTAGGGATTGGAAGGGACCTCGAAAGATCATCTAGTCCAATCCCCCTGCCACAGCAGGATCACATGGACCAAGTCACACAAGAACACATCCATATTGTTTTCTAGAAGTTCTAAGCACAAACACAAGCTTAAAGATGAAAGTACCTTCTCCACCATAAGTCACTATAGAATCATAGAATCATGTCAGGCTCTTCTCCCAGGCAAATAGCAACAGGACCACTTCGCAGGGCCTGAAGCTGCCCCAGGGGATGGTTAGGTTGAAATATCAGGAAGCCCTTCCTCACAGACAGTGTCATTAGTCACTGGAATGGACTGCCCAGGGCAGTGATGGATTCCCATCCCCAGAGACATTTAAGAAAAGACTAGATGTGGCACTTAGTGCCATGGTCTAGGTTGTGGTGATGTTAGGTTCTAGGCTGAGCTTGATGATCTTACAGGTTTTTTCCAGCCTCAATAATTCAGTGAGTTCAACCTCAAGACAGTGATTTCCATAAAGCTTTCTGTTTAAAACAATCCAAACAATTAAACTGTTTTACATTACTTTAAAGGAAAAAGTGCAAGGGCTCTTAACTTACTAATTACCTGTAAACTCTTATCAGAAGGGATCAAAGTGCTGCTATGCAAAGAACAAGAGGAGGTAGCAGCGTGAATCAGAAGCCTACCCATGTTAATTCCTTGACCAATTTTCCTAACACCTGTAAAATTCGCCAGGAGCTTATCTTATTCTCATGCTCTGCTGTTTTGAAAAAAAAAAAACCACTTTAAATGATTTTACTTTCCTGATTGCCCCGATAGTTATCACGAATTTCTGTGGGATAATCAGGGAATAAAGCTCCGTGTAAATGGACTGTAATTGTAAATTGATGGTAATAACGTAATGCTGGCACTGGTTAATTATGGGCTGTATTTGATCTATATGTAACACTCTCGTTGCTTCAATCTGAGTCTGTAATAAACCCAGATTGAGTTTAGTTGTGAAAGATTTCTATTCCAACTATAATAAATCACCATGAGGGATGTTGGACTTACATTATTCTTTTAAAAATTATGCCAGGACAAGCTTTTCAACTTTACACAATGTTAAAATCAGGGGACAGGTTGTTTGGGGTTTTTAGGGGGTCATTTTCATGAATTCTCAAATTTAAGAAGTGAAATCCTGATTCACTTCTGAATCACATGGGGAAAATATTCAGACCTACAGTTCCCTCAACACAACATCTTTGAGACTTCTTTCTTTACACAAAAACCAGAAAGCTAAACTGAAAAACAAAACCTAACTTGTTTGTCATTGCTATTAACATGTGCCAAGTTATTTCCTTGTGTGCCGAAGTTGTCATCACCCAGAGCCTTATCTTGTCAGACTTACCAAGAGTCAGGGAATTTTACCAGCAGTTTCCTTCAGGAAGGGCCTAAAAGACCCCACTGTGCCACCCCTCCAGTTTAGGCTGTTTATTCCTCTCCCCACTCGACCTGCTGATCATTTGGTCTAAGATCTTACAAACTCTCAAATCAGTTACTTCAATTTTCAGATTCTGACTCCATTTCCTTAAGGCAGAGCTGACACTGGCACAACTTGGAATCAGTAGAAGATTTTCTAGTCCAGAGAGTAGCCCTCAAGGCTTTAAATAATAGGAATCATACACTGGTAAGGTTTGGAAGAGACCTCTAGAGATCATCAAGGCCAATCCCCCCGGCCAAAGCAGGATCACCTACAGCAGGCCACATAGGACATACATCTTTACAAAGTCACTATAGAATCAAAAGCAGCCACTGTAATGCTACAACACAGAGCAAAACCTATACCTGCTAGGACCTGTAGGTTTAGCTGGTATGGGACAGGGTAATGTTGGCCATGAAGGCAAAAGCACCATTCACATTTGTCCTGCATTTCACAGAATGGCCAGGGCTGGATAAGACCTTAAAGATCATCTAGTGCCAATCCCCTTGCACAGGCAAGGGCACCTTCATTACAGCAGGTTACTCAGGGCCCCAGACAACCTGGCCTTCAATACTTCCGGGGATGAGGCAGCCACAACTGCCTTGGGCAACCTGTTCCAGCATCTCGCCACCTTCACAGAAAAGAATTTGTCCCTCATATCCAACCTCAATCTCCCTTCTTCAGGACTGGAACCCTTTCCCCCTTGTTGTCTCGCTACCACCTATGTAAAAAGCCCTGCCTCAGCTTTCTTGAAGCCCCTTTCAGAGATTGGAAAGCTGCTAGGAGATGACCTAGGACACTCCTCTTCTTCAGGCTGAACAACCCCAGCTTGCCCAGCCTGTCCTCATAGGGGAGGCACTGGAGGTTCCCAGACAGGGATACAAAGCAATTAGTAATGTGACAAAACGTATTTGCATCATCTTGATGCAAGATGCAATGACACCTGAGAAACAAGAGCTGCCACACGATGTTCTCCATCATGTCACAATGATGCCAGAAAACATACTGTAGCCTTTCAGACAATGTGCTACATCCTCTCCCACCGCTAGGTCACAGCGGATTTAAAGTACTGCTGTTCATTTTGAATTAGCGTAACTGCTTGCAAAGACACCCAAAAATAAAAACAAGAGTGTAAGAAGAATAACGTTAGTCACAGCCATATTATGGCTATCAAAAAATATTACAGAATGTGATGCGTGACACCTGAGGAGTGACTTCGGGAGAACTTAAGAGGTCCACAGCTGAGTTGTGGCAGGCTACCAACAAGCGCCTGGCAGGCATGTTATGTCTTTAAATAGGCACATTTTCAAAGGTGTAACACAGCAAATAAAACACAGGTGCCCTACAACCACCACTGAAAGGCAAGTCAAGCTAAGCACACCTCACTGCCAGACAGCTGGAGCAATACCAAGCACGTTGCTGTCATCCCCAGAAGTGCTCTCTTTGGAAAAGAATACCTCCAGGAATGTGTATTAAAAGGACTGGAAATGCTAATTTGCTGGCACCATTTCTCTCAAGAAATCTCCTGCCAGTGGCAGGGGGTGGGGAAAAACACAGCACGCAGGATCATAGACACGTGCACAATCTTTTTTCATTTAAACCCCAAATGTGGTTTGTTTGGGGGTTTTATTTTATGAACTAAAAAGTGACGCTCCAGGATACTCAGTTATCACTTATAGGAGCCACCCCACACACAAAGTGTTTTGTGTGGTTCATTACCTTCCTTAGCAGGGATCTGAGAAACTGTTAAAACAAATTGCAACTGGTCTGCAGAACGCACAGAGAATATTTCGTCTTCCTTCTTCCTCGTGGTGAAGTAGCCGAGACTAATAATAATCTGGTTTCATCTGCAAAATGTATATCCTTAGGCTGATCATGAGTCATCATGATTGCAAAACAGAGATTTAAAAAAAGTTATTTTACTTGCCTGAGTTATGAAAAAAAATAAATCAATAAGTTCCCTGAGATCTGCAGCCAGAATTAAATCTCTTATGTACACAGTGTAACAGAGGACAACACAACAGTTCAACTGGGTTGAACTTTGCTGCCAAAAGCCTGAGCAACGTTTGTCAGTGGAGGAGTTACTGTTACTGAGCAAGGTGGAATTTCTCTCTGCACTCACACAGACAAGAGGTGGCCAGCAAACTGCATTGACACAATCTGGGAAGTGAACAGCATGTGTTTGGCCTGATCTTCAGCCCTTGTTAAGAGTAGTCAGGCACCGGAACAGGCTGCCCAGGGAGTAGGTTAAGTCACCATCCCTAGAGGAGTTTAGGAAACACATAGACATGGTGCTTCAGAACCTGCTCTAGTGGCAGAGATTTGTAGGGGGTTTGTGTTTTATCTGGTTGAGTGTTTGCATCTGATCAGGATTTTTGTTTTGTAGTTGTAGTATGGTTGGACTCTGTGATCTGGGAGGTCCCTTCCAACCAGGAATATCCTGTGATTCTGTTTACTGAGTTTAAGTTCAAAATAGATGTTAACTCTCTTTCTTACAAGGAGGTTGGAAAATACTGTTTTGTTATGGAATGCCAGTTACACCAGAAAAAGCCCAAATCAAGTGGTACCTCTGAGTTACAAGTACTCTTCTGAAAGGAAAAAGTACTGTTTGCTGATATGATGTTCTAGGCATTGCTGGTGAAAAGCAGTAACATGCAAACTCATCCTCAAGCCAAGGCAGCCCCCTCAAGCCATGGGAACCCATTCCAGCAGCCTTCAGAAAGCAGAATTAAACCCCAAATCTTTTCCAGAATGCCTTATTTCAAGGTCTCTCCATTGTATTTTTCCACCATTTTTACTAACACAAAGTGAACTCAACGTCATTGACAGTGCTGCACTCAAACTACATCATTCACTGTCACACTTCTCAGGGAGCTGGGGTTGTTTAGTATGGATAAGTGGGAGGACCTTATCAGTCTCTATAACTACCTGAAGGGAAGTTGTAATCAGGTGGGGGTCAGGCTCTTCTCCCACGCAACTAGCAACAGGACAAGAAGGTAGGGCCTGAAGCTGTTTCAGGGGAGGGTTAGGTTTGTTGTTAGGAAGCACTTCCTCACAGAAAAGATGATCAGACCCTGCAACAGACTGCCCAGTCCATGGGCAGTGATGGAGTCCCCGCCTCTGAAGGTGTTTAAGGTCTGACTGGCTGTGGCACTCAGTGCTCTGGTCTGGCCAATGTAGGGTCACAGGCAGGGCTTGATGATCTTAGAGGTCTTTTCTAGCCTCAATAATTCTGAGACTTTTCCTGCTGTGATGCAGAGATGGCGGCTTTAGGCACAACCTTCACTCTCTACTTTGTGTTATTTTGGGAATTTTTTTTTCTCCATCAGCTGGTGTTCCATGATCAGTAAAAGCCCAAAAGGCTAACCTATCCAGTCTGCTTTCCCTGACAAATGAATTCACTCTGTTGGCCTTCTAAAACTTGGAGAACAGGAAGGTGAATGCTTTCATTCCAGGTACTATAGATTCTTGTCAGTAACTCCAGTTAGTGCAAAGTTAAACAACAAACAAAGCTTGACAAAACTATTAAGCAGCTCTTTCGAGATGAAAAATGGATTTCACTATTAAGAATCAATTTGATGCAATCCCACACGTCAATAAAGCAAAAGAAAACCCCCAAACCTTATTTTCTAATAATTATTCATTGAGCACCTTCTGCATTGACCAAACACTTAATGCTGTCCACTATGCTTAATCATTTATTCAAAGAAAACTTCTCTCACCGACAAGGAGCCAGAGTCAGTTTTAATGACATGAGTCATGTTTCAGCAGAATGTGCTCTTTGGCTTTTGAACTGCTGCTGATTTGCTAACAGTACAGTTAAGATCCCAGATCCCACAATGCTCCAATTTTAACTAATTACCTGATATTAAGGTGTTATCAAGTAGTGTCTCATTTAACAAATCTAAAGCATTTTAGGTATGTCAGAGGGAGAAAAATGAGGAAGAGCTTCTGCCTGTAGAACTGGCATTGGCTGCAGCCAGTAGGACTGTGCAGGACAGCAAAGATTTCACCATCACCCTGTGCTTGTGGTGCCTCTGGTTTGTTGCAGGTTGTGTTTTGGTGGGGATTTTTAAAATAAAAAAAAGGAAATGGAAAGGGAAATACAAAGCTTTCCCATGCTAGCTTGGAGGCAGAGAAAGAAGAACTGACCCAATATGGTGCATCTGCGGGGCTAATGTTGCTCTTGTGTTTGGCTGCAAGGCTGCTCTGCTGAATGGAACAGCAAGAGCTCCAGATACAGGGACAGAGGAATGGAGTTGTGGGGCTGCTAAATAAGAATCTTGTTGAAGTTTCTTTCCTTGTAAGGGTGTAGTATAAACAGAGAATAAGCAGTGCCTACACTTTGGCTACAATAACCCCCTGCAGCTACAGACGGGGGCGGGGGATGAGTGGTTGGAGAGTGGCCTGGCAGAAAGGGGACTGGGAGTGCTGTTTGACAACTGACTGAACAGGAGCCAGCAGTGGCACAAAAGGACACTGGCATCCTGGCTTGTATCAGCAGTAGTGTGGCCAGCACAACTAGGGACATCATTTTCTCCCTGAAGTGGCCACTGGTGAGGCCTCCTCTCAAATACTGGAGGCAGTTCTGGGCCCCTCACTTAAAGAAAGAGATTGAGGGGCTGGAGTGGGTCAAGAGGAGCAGTGAGGCTGTGGAAGGGACTGAAGGGAAAGGCTGATGAGGAGAGGCTGAGGGAGCTGGGGTGTTTAGCCTGGAGGAGACTCAGGGGGAACCTTCTCCCTCTCTACAACTCCCTGGAAGGGAGGTTGCAGTCGGATGGGGGTCAGGCTCTTCTCCCAGGCAACTAGCATCAGGAGAGAGTGGTCAGGGCCTGAAGCTGCCAGGGGACGTTTAGGTTGGATGTTAGGAAGCCCTTTCTCACAGGGTGATCAAACCCTGGAATGAACTGCCCAGGGCAGTAGTGGAATCCCCACCCCTGGAGACATTTAAGAAAAGACTGGCTGCAACCCTTAGTGCCCTGGTCTAGGTGACTGTGATGATGTTAGGTCATAGCCTGGGCTGGATGAGCTCAGAGGTCTTTTCTAGTCTCAACAATTCTGTGATTCTCTCTCAGTGCATGAGAGCACTGTACCTTTATCAGCAGGTCAAGGTCATTTTGGGGTAGCCACTCACATCCTGTCTGCACATCTCCAACACAGAAATAGGCATCACCACAGGTCACACAGCCGACACTTCCAGGAGCAGAGGTTTAAACAACACTCCAGAATATCTTCTATAATAAATAAGTACCACCATTACAACTGCACTGTAGGACTGTTTTGAGATAAGGCAGGTTATAATGCATCTGCAAACTCAATTTTTGTGTCTTGATTTTAAAGTCTAGCCCAAAGCAAAATTAGTTAGCAAAGAGAAATAAAAAATTTCAATCTAAGTCCCTCCACAACTTGAAAAAGCCCTTGAAGCGTACTTATGTAAACCTGTCCTTTGTGTTTGCTTCTGCATAAGGAAAAGTTAGCGGTGAGCACTGCCCTTGCCTGTGAACTGCACTTCTGGGGAGAAAACTTGGTCCCTTTTGTTTGAAAAATGAAATTTGTTAAGTGCCTGGGCCTCAGAACAGCAATAAGACTGTTGGCAATTTGAAAGCCCAAATTAAAAACAACAAAAAAATAAAGCAAACAGCTGAGACGCCAAGTCGAAAAAATTATCTACAGCACATGCATAGTAAAAGTGTTTTTTACAAACTCTCCAAAGGATTTTTAATTATTACAGATTGTATTAATTAGGTAATTAGGCAATAGATTGCTTTGGAACTATTCCCATCTATTATGTATGCAATATTGTGCATACATGTATTTGTAAAAGTGGTCCAGCTTTGTAAAGCTCTGCTCTAGTCGGACACTCTGAGGGGTTACAAGTGTGCAACTCTTTGCACATCTTCATGTGATTAGAGTAACAAGAGGGCTACAGGAACAGCAGCACAAAGATGTTTTTTAAAGCTACAAAATGTCATTATTCAAGCAACATTGAGCAGTGCAGAGGGTATCTCCTGAGGATTAATGACCATCAGAGAGGAGGAGGTGGCACTAAGGGTAGCTCATTGTTAAAAGGGGTTGCACGGGGTTTTATACCTTAGTAACCCAACACAGATAAGAAGAGTCCCTGGGCTTTTAAGCCTTCATCTAGTTGTTTCAAGTAACAGTGTTCATTTATTGCCACACTTTGGACAACACTTTGTTTTAGCAACACTTTATTTTTATCTCCCCCCTCTCTCTCCTTCTGCTTTGTGATTTTTAGTTGGAAACTAAAAAACTTACAATAATCTTGAAAGCAACACAAGTAGTCATAGGGGTTTTTTTCATGTGTTTTTGTGACTTTAATTAGTCCAGAAAAGCCAGTTATAGTCAGAAACACCTCTTCTTCCTCTTCTTGTAGAAGTCACACAGGTAAATATTACTACCTCTAGCAGTCAAATGGACGGTAAAACCTTCCCACAGATGGAAAAGAAAGGAATGAGTGAGCACCAACTGTTTTCTGAATTAAGGTCCTTCCCTGGTGATAAGTCCACATCCCAAAGTTCATATAACAATCATAACCTGACTTCTCTGACCTAAAGAAGGTGAACAATGTTGCTGTCTGCTTCATTGGGTTTATGGTTGGGCTTGATAATCTTGGAGGTCTCTTCCGCTGACTCTGTGATTCCTGTTCTCACCTGAATTCATTTTTCTAGACCACATCACAGTTAAGAAAGTTGAGTCTTCTAGTAGAAGATTTGATCTTCTATAGTTTCTACCAGAAAAGAAACTCAGGAGGAAAAACAAAACAGCAAATCCACACAATGTGAAGAAAATATTTAGATGAAAAAAAACCAACTAGCAGTAATAATCATTACAAAGAGATCTGCTGAATACTTCTCTACTTTTTTTCCACATCCCATGTGCGACAAAGTAAGTTTGGTGGGACAGCAGAATGCAGCATCTATGGGCTGGGAGACAGAAGGTAGCAGTCACATGTCCCTATGCCAAGTAAAACAGCAGTTTGCAATCAACTTTAATCAGCAGTGATTAAGAGCAAGAGAAGACTCCAGCCATGCCTTGTGACCAGTGAGCCTGGGAGGAGACACCCGCAGGGAGCCCAGTTCTGCTAGTAGGAAGAGGGTGGCCAGGAGGGCTTCAGAGGATCTTGAAACCCTGCAGGGAGGGTCAGATGGATACTAAAACCTAACATGAACTGAAAGCAGTAATTGAGCCTGAAGAAGACGGCTGGAGGGTTTTGTATGACATTTGGGGGGGCAATAAAAGAATTAAAAAGAAGACAGAAAAAGAAGCTACTTTGGGAACATTGTGTAGAGTGTTTTTTCATTGAAGTGTGGTTGAATCACAGAATGACCAGTGTTGGAAGGGACCTTAAAGATTATCTAGTTCCAACTCACCCCACACAGGCAGGGACACATACACTAGAGCAGGCTACTCAGGGCCCCAGACACTTCAGCACTTCCAGGGATGAGGCAGACACAACTTCCTCAGGCAACCTGTGCCAGCATCTCACCACCCTCACAGGAAAGAATTTCTTCCTCATGCCCAACCTCAATCTCCCCTCTTCAGGTCTGCAACCCTTTCCTCTTTTCCTCTCACTACCACCTGTGTAAAAAGCCCTGCCCCAGCTTTCTTGAAGCCCCTTTCAGAGATTGGAAAGCTGCTAGAAGGTCACCTAGGACCATCCTCTTCACCATGCTGAACAACCCCAACTTGTTCAGCCTGTCCTCACAGGGCAGGTGCTCCAGCCTGAAGACAGCCCATGTATTACACCAATCTTGTACAACCTCAGTCCCCACCATAATAGTCTTCTTTAAACTAGGCTGGTGATAAGATCTCCTCACTACATTAGTGTTTTGCCCAAGAACACCTCAAATCAGCCGTCTTTAACCTTACCAACATTGTTTTAACTCCTGTTCATCCCCTCCACCCTCCAAACTTGGTGTCTCCTTGGAGGAATCTCCACTACAGTGTCAGTTCATGCCTCCAATACTGGAACATTTGCTTGCCAAGTTTTCAAATGGAATAAATCCTTAAATACACAAAACAAAGAAACCAAAAACACTCTCAACCTTAGATTTGTAGCCAACATTTCATAGTTTCACTCATCTTCTGATACGTTGCTCATGAAAGCGGAATTCTGGCATTCTCCTCCTCCCTTCTTTTGGCATGTTTAAACATTTGAAATCGTTCCTCCAGTAGCCCACTAAATGATTTTGTTCTACTTCACCCACATTGCTTCATTTCTTGTATCACTGCTTGTCCTTTGATTACAATTGCAAATGGAAAATATTTGAAAGTTGGTTTTGTTCTGAGAGCAGCTAGAAGCAAAGTGAATTAGGAGATTAGCCTATTTGGCAAGTGAGACCCAAGCTCAGAGGGTACTGCAATAAATTTAACGTTCACATACTAAAGCACCAAGACCATATTGCATAATCATCACCTATTACAGTCTACAATTTAAAGATAGTTGCAGCTTTTGCCCAAAATTTGCAACACCTAAATAAATGGAGCTATTCTGGTTCAATATTTTCTCAGCCAAGTTCTGATGGAAAAAACTGGCTATTACCCTACTGCGGGAATAGGGGACATACTTCAAATACAGGCAGGGAAAAAAGGCATGAAGAATATTTTGTCCTTGTGGCACATTTTACAAGGGATTTTTGAGGGGCTGTTCAGCCTGAAGAAGTTAAGGCTCAGGGAGGACCTTATAGTGACCTTGAATCCCTGAAAGGGGCCTGTCAGAAGGCTGGGGAAGACTGTTCACAAGGGTAAGGAATGATAGGATATGGGGCCATGGATTGAAGCTGGAAAAGGGGAGATTTAGGTTGGACTTCAGGGAAAAGTTTTTGAATCTGAGGGTGGTAGATCCCTGGAACGGGCTGCCCAGAGAGGTTGGAGGCCCCATCCCTGGAGCCATTCAAAGCTGGATGGGGCTCTGGGAAATCTGGTCTGGTGAGTGATGGCTCTGATTGTTATACGGGGTGAGTTGGACTAGATAGCCTTTGGAGATCCCTTCCAACTCTATGATTCTCTCATTTTCAGAGCTACCTTGAAGTTCAGATTACACAACAATCCCAGCATAGGCTTTTTTTCTGCTTCTAGTAAAGAGTCCCTAAAGTGTTTGGACAGTCTACAGCATGTACTTGCAAATAACCCAAGCCAAAACTTGGTGACATGCTGATCAATGGTCCATCTGAAGCGCTGGGCAGATTAGCCCTTGGTGGGTGCACAGAGACGAGCCATCCCCCTCAAGCAGAGCTGTGAAATCCCACACAGGTAGCCACAGCAGGTCTCCTGCCTACCAACAAACGCTGTACCCAAATGCCTATTAGAAAGGGGAAGCAGTTCATTAACACAACTTCTTCCCAAGCAGATGGATTCAAGCTCTGCAAAACAAACTCAGCCCATAGGCGAGCACTTGGCAGAGCTTGTAGCATGACACCATTTTGTGTGACATCATTATTATCCTTACTCCACACAAGGAAACTGGAGCCCTTTTAGGGATGCATTTGATGGCCAAATCCAAAAGATTATGGTTTTGACCTCAGCAACAGCCACTGCCTCATGCAGAAGCAATGGGAAGTTCAGCTCTGCTTGGTGACCAGTCCTGTCCTTTCCTTTCTGTGGAGCAATAGTTTCTAAGCTTCAAAAACTCAGAGGAAGTGAAGAGTTGCTACAACATACAGAATGAAGACATGGGCATGCTGTCCCTCCTCAAAGCACTAGTGTCTCTGAGCTCAGAGTTCAAGGCTTTTGCCTGGCATTACAGAGCTTCATCAAGTATCAGACACACTGTATTCTAGAGAGAGCAGCATATCAGTATTTGGGGGCAATCAGTAGTGGGTTGGATAATTACCATGCTGCTTAGTCCTACTTACAACATACATGATGCATACATGATTACAACCCCAAAGAACTGTTACAACTGGCCATAAATGAGAAAAGCAGGAGCACTGCACGTGCCTTTGGGAAAGTCATTCCACATACTAAAAGCTCCAAGAGCAATACCAGATCTAGAAGCAATTTAAGAGTGCAAATACAGTCATTAAGGACAAGCAGCAATGAAAAAAGTGGCTGTTCCTTCACCTACAGGCTAAGAGCAGGTGCATTTTAGCAGAGAACTCATGTTAAAAGTAGAAGTTTCTGCAGCATTTGTATTTTTCTCTGGTACCTCAATATTTTTTTGATAATAAATAACTGGGGCTGTATATGGACCATTAACAAACCTTTGAAATAATGAAAAGAATAAAGTTAACCTTGTACAGCTAATTAAAATTAGTTTGTTGGGAGTTTAATCAATTAGCACCGAGTTTTCAAGGCAATCTTGCTGCTATTCACGCTTAGTGAAAGCTCTTTCAGGCCGCCCTTTATTGCACCATCTATGTTCTGATGACCTTTACTTCATAAAGCACTGAGCTAAAACATTTTATACACAGGGCAAAGTATGTTTATTGAAGGATGCCAGGGGACTGTCTTTTAGCAATGTGATTCGGCCTCACTTGCATAATTTACCAAAGGCAGAAGGAAGCTGCAAACCTATTTGTAGCCTTTCTTTGAAAGAGGTGCCATTTCTTTGTAAAGCTCCTTCATCTCAACATTCTGCAAACAAACCTCCTCCCAGACAGATGCTACAGCGATTGTCCTGCTAAACCAAGAGACCCAAACCACAGGACAAACAAACAAACAAACATCCTTTCCACGCAGCAGATGCTTTCTCAATTACTTAATTTGACTTTTGTGTGATTCAGACATGATTTCAGGGAATAACATTTTCCAGACAGAATTTATTTATTAAGCACTTTGCGGTCAGGCATCAATTAACCCAAATAGGCAGTGCATCTTCAGGAGTCTTCATTCCCCCCGTCCAAAGAGAAGCAGAGAGAAGGGCGTTGACACCACCACCAGGTCTCCAACTCAGAGGTCAGTACCCTCAGAGGATCCACCCTAGATGTTATGCAAGACCAGTGTCGAAATAGCACCTGACATTTCACCCAGAACTCCCGTAGCATTGCTGATTCACTGCCCACACAGAGGAAAAAGCACATTTACAGCTAACAACAGTACCCTGCCTGGGTGAGTGATGCAAAACAGATTTCTGGGCTCCTTGTGGAAATCCCAGCATTTTTTGCCTATTTGCAGTCCAGTTACTAACTTGGCTTTGCTGTAGTGAATGGGATGAGCAGATCCAAAAGGATATTTAATTCCCAAAGGAAGAAATATTTAAACACAAAGATAAATACAGTAAGCTCATTTAATTGTCTTATTATTTCTGCACTCTATTTTCCAGTTAGACTTCTGTCAACATTTCAGGTCAATCACCAGAGCCTGAACCCAGACAAACGTTCTTCATGATATTAAGAATAGCTCAAGAAACAGGAGAAGAGCTTTGACCATACTACAGGACAACCCTGACCTCAGAAGCTAAGTAAGGTCAGGCTGCACTTTGCTCAACTAACAAGGCTTTTGAGGAAAAGTCTTTTGGGTGAGTAGGGCAGGGTGGGGACAGTTTGGCAGCATCCCCACACCCGGCAAGCAGATACCCTGGCAGGGTGCTGGGTGTTCGGCGACATCTTTTGGCAAAGCTGCAAAGTGAAGTTTCGGTTGGGCATTGCGATGCCACAAAAACCCCACTAATGCCTTTACCAGTGATCCCATAGGGACAGGTATTTTCCCCAGAGTCAGGTCATGTTCTTTTCTTGTTTTTTTTTTCCCCTGAGCTTAGGTTAAGAGGGAACCACAGCTAAATCAGAAAATAGTTGTGTAAAAGCCTCAGTTCTTGTCTGTGATTTACACACTGGTCTGGATTTCCTTTCTGAAAACCAGGATCTAGTTCTAACTCCATGATCTTCCCTATTTTAAACTATTACTGGGTGCTGAAGCTGATTTTAATCTTTAAATAAATATCAAAGTGTGGGTATTTTGGTAACAAATGAACAAGTTCAGTTAGAAAAGATCCAGTTTGTGAAGATATCCAAAAATTAATTGGGAAAAATATAAATGTTACTTATGTGCCATAGAGTCCACCCAGGACACTCACTGCTTTTACTATTAATAAGTGTTTCAAGACTTTTTCCACCCTCTCGTCTTCACTTTTACTGCAGTTTGATGCTTGAGGTTTTTTTTTCCCCCCTCATAAAATGCCTGGTAGATACTCAGCCATAAGAGAGAAACATCAAGCCCTGGTTTTCCGTAGTTATGACTGCCTTGTATAAAAGTTCTTGAAGAAGGAAAACCATATAAATATAACAGTTTCTACTAAATACAAGTATTCTCGATACCACATTGGATTTATTTTGTTCTTTGATTATGAGATTTTGAACCCAGAAGGCATCAATCTGGGCTTCCTGAATTACAGTGCACACTTGCTCCAAATCCTGGATCTTGTCTTAAAAACATCTTCCTTACCAATCACTCACAAATTCTGATCTAATGATAGTTCTCTGCACACTCTTATTTGCCAACACCTGTAAATGGTACAATGCCCACAGCCTTTCACCTAACAGGAATGGAAAACTGGATTAAATGCTATTACAAGACTACACTTATTTATCTGACTAGAGCAACATTATCTGTGTATGCACAAAAGCATCCAAAAGTGGGACTATTTTTAATGCAGTGAATAATTTCTTGACCATTCCTTTCAGTTGAAAGTCTCGAATGTAACCAAGTCTATACTAACACACACAGATATACAGATCATTAGGGGTTGGAAGGAACCTCCACGGATGAGTGAGTCCAACCCCCCGGCTCAAGCAGAAGAATAAAAACTAAGACAGGCCACATAGGAACATTCAGTAACCCTGACAGCAAAGAAGCTTTTCCTCATGTTGAGGTGGAACTTCTGATGCTCCAACTTACACCCATTGCTCCTTGTCATGTCACAGGGTGCAAGTGAAAAGAGATTGTTTCTTTCCTCTTGACACCCAGTCTTCCTGTATTTAGAGCTAGTGATTAAGTCCCCTCATAACCTTCTCCTCTACAAGCTGAAAAGTTTCTGGTCTGTCAATCTCTCCTCATAAGGCAAGTGCTCCTGTCCCCTAATCATATTCATGGCCCTCTGTTAGACTCAATCAAGTCTCTATTCCTCTTGAACCAGGGAGCCCAGAAATGGACACAATATTCCAGATGCAGCCTCACTGGGGCAGAATAGAGAGGGAAGAGAACCTCCTTTGTTCTGCTGGACACACTGTTCTTGGTCCATCCCAGGATTCCATTTGCTGCCTTGGGCAAAAGAGTACATTGCTGTTCCACAGAGAACTTCTTGTCCACAAGAACTCCACAGAGGTGCTCTCCAGTAGATCACCCCCAAACTTACACTGACACATTGCATTACTCCTTCCATGGTGAAGAACTCCACACTTAATTATTAAATCTCATTAAATTCCTCATTAAAAAAAACTCATTTACCTATAATGTTAAATAAACCTATTCTTCAAGTTATAAAAGTAAAAGCACAAGCAATATCCTGGAAAACAGTCATAAAATAAAGCCAGTTGTGATTATTGCTAGAAAGTAAACCAGGCTTTCATAAATTCTCAGCTAAGTGTTGCCAAGTAAATTACATAGAATCACAGAACATTAGGCATTGGAAGGGACCTTGAAAAATCATGTAGTCCAATCCCCCTGCCACAGCAATATCACCTAGACCAAGTCACACAGGAACATATCCAGGCAGGTTTGAAACATTTTCAGAGAACGAGACTCCACAACCCCTCTGGACAGCCTGCTCCAGTGCTCTCACATTCATATGGGACCTTCCTATGTTCCAGCTTATATCCACTGCCCCTTGTCCTATCACTAGGTGACACTGAGAAGACCCTGGCTCCTTCCTCCTGACAGTCACTCCTCACATATTTATAGACATTAATGAGGTCATCCCTCAGTCTCCTCTAAGCTAACGAGACCCAGCTCCCTTAGCCTTTCCTCATACGGGAGGTGTTCCACTTCCTTCATCATCCTCATTGCTCTACACTGACTCCCTCCAGCAGCTACATGTCCTTCTGGAACTGAGGGGCCCAGAACTGGATACAATACTCCAGAAGTGGTTTCACTAGTGCAGAGTAGAGGGGGAGAAGAACCTCTCTCAATCCGTTTATCACCTCCCTTCTGATCCATCCCAAGATGCTGTTGGCCCTCCATCCAATCTGTCCATTTGTCTTCCTATATTTTTACCAAGACCATGATATTACACGTGTTTACTCCATCAGATTAAAAAGACAAGGGCTGGGAAAAAAAAGCTCCTTTTATTTATCAAATTCAGTTGGATCAGATAAAAGTTGTTCCCACAATACAGTGTTAAGATAAAAATCATTAAGTTCTGCTTCACACAAGGTCCTATCAAGCCTTTGTAAGTTTATGTTGTTGGGAAAGGAGAAAGGCATGGCTGCAGCTTTTCCATAAGCTGAGAGAAAGCAGCTCATTTCAGTGAAAAGTAAAAAATCTACCTTTTTTAATGACCCGAGTTACATACACACACGCGCATATATGCATCTGTATACACACTATCATGAGTTATTTGGTTGATTTTGGATCAGCATCACATAAATAAAATGTTAAATGCATGAAAGTCAATATTTTCCTTTGTAACTTCTCAGTATTTCCCATCAATTACACTCTAATAATGAGGAATTTTGGAGTTTATTATTACAGCTCTACAACTACCTTCAGTCCAAGGACATTTTCTAGCCAAAAAGAATTAAATAAAAAGAAGCCGAGTCTTACAAGGTGCTGGAGGTAGTCGCTGTCTGGAGCAGGTCCCTCATACCCCTGGCCCTAAGTTATTTCTCTCTGCTGCCAAGGGTCCAGGTTTTTAATCCATTGAGACCTTGAAATGCTCATTACTGAGACACACAAGCAGAAATTCAGCTCCACATGAAGGAACTGAAATTTTGTTTTCTCCATTCCACTGGGTACATACATGGCCACTACGATCAAAGGAGAGTGAGTCACTGGACTTGATGTAGTCCAAGAAACAGTTTAGAAGGCCAAATGCATGTAACTGGTTTTAATCAGTCTGAAATGCTTTCAATTTATTGCATTGACTAGATCTCTCACACCAAAAAAAAAAAAAAAAATCACACAGTATCGTGTCTAGGAACAGAGTCCAGCTACCAGGGTACTAGAAAATCCTAACTGCATCAACTTAGATTAAGGGAGGGAAAAAGCTAAACAACAAAAACACAACAAACCCCAAACCAAAAGGTTATAAACTTCATGGATTAAGTTTTCAGGGGGAAAACAAGCAAAAGAAATAGTGCATTTCAGTTGTTTCAGTATTATCAGCTGCATTCTGGGCTGCATCAACAGAAGCAAGGTCAGCAGATTGAGAGGTGATTTCTCTTCCCCACTCTGCCCTGGTGAGACCTCATAGTCTCACCTGCATCCAGTTCTGGAGTCCCCAACACAAGGACAAGGTCCTGATTGATCATGGCCAGAGGCAGCCATGAAAATGATCAGAGGGCTGGAGCACCCAGGCCAAGAGAGTTAGGACTGTTCAGCCTGAAAAGGAGAAGGGTCTGTGGGGACCTTCCACAACCTGAAAGGGGCCTGTCAGAAGGCTGGAGAAGACTGTTCACAAGGGCAAGGAATGATAGGATGAGGGGTCATGGATTGTAGCTGGAAAAGGGGAGACTTAGAGGTGGTGGAGACCCCATCCCTATAGTCATTCAAGGTCAGTCTGGATGGGGCTCTGGGCAGTCTGATGTGATAAGTGATGGTCCTGCTTACTGCAGGAGGGTTGGACTAGATGACCTCTGGAGATCTCTTCCAACCCTACGGTTCTATCTTAAATCAACACTGACACACCTAGTTGTTGACTGAAAGGTGCTACATGAATTCCCAAAACTTTTCAATAAGATCCTAAGTCCCACATTTTTTTTACACAGGTAACACAGACTCACACTTGTAACCACATATGTAGGCACCAAAGTTAGGATAGTTCTAAAATACTTCCATAGGCAGGTTTTTGTCCGGTCTTCCAGTTTTCTCCTGACTAATACCAATATCTGTCTTCCTAAAGAAAAGGTGCCCAGGTCCATAAACAGAAGAAAGGCCCCATCATCTATTTCACAGAAGTTGTTAGCCCACAAGTTTAATAGTTGTTTATCAAAGGTTTAATTAACATCTTCCCTGTGTTCTTGCTCATCATTGTTTGGGGATGCTCAGTCTGCCCCCTTCTCCTAAGCATCTTTAAGATTATGTGTTTTCACCCAGCTTCAGACTTTCCAGCTCATTACATTTTCAGACCTGTTCTCTGTCTCAAGGAGTCTGAGACATCTGAACCCCGTGGGAAATACATCCTTCATGTTTGAAGCTCTCCAGGTGTTAATTTTTTTTAAGGGATAATAAAAACAAATCTTCAGCTTCTAAAACACGAGTGTTTTACCCATTCTTTAACAAACCTGGCCACATCATCCAGGGATTACTCCTACCCATCGAAATAAAAGACATTAAACCCAAGCAATTGAAAACTACAAATCAAGCTCTTCTTTCCTTCTTCAGCATCAATTTTAGTACAATAAGGTCTAATTTTCAAGTGTTAAGCAGAAACTGCATTGACATTTAAGAATATTTCAGTTACCACTTTGACATCTAAATAAGCAGTGCGATTTGCAGACGTACTTAGAGCAATAGGCACAGCAGAAGGCTGAGAACATTTGGAATCCTATCTCCAAAATTCATTAAAATTAGCACAACTAACTACAAGCAACTTCCCTAAGCCTGACACTTAAACATTCCATTTGGTATCGGGGTGAGCAACGTTCTGGCTTTTCTCAAGAGCACCTAAAAGAATGAATTTCTGACCTGAAATTCATCCACTCACAAAATGGCTCCTAAGCCATTTTGCAAGTTATGCAGGTAGGAATCTGCTTTTTGTGGTGTCTACTACGGTCTTAAGATCACTGTCTCTTCACTGATTTAAAAGTTTTACACCAAAGCTACAAGTCTCCCTCCTAGTGGCTCACTCCAAAGCATGACCGAATGTTTTGGGTTGGAAGAAATCTTTAGAGGTCCAACTGCCCCTGCAACGAGAAAGAACATCTTCAGTAAGATGCAGGTTGTTCAGAGCCCTGTCCAACCCAACCTCAAATGTCTCCAGGGATGAGGTCTCCACTAGCTAACTGAGTAACCTGTTCCAGTGTTTCATCACCCACACTGGAAAAAATAATTTCTTCCTTATATCCAGTCTAAACTTCCTTCTTCCAGTTTGAAATCATCATCCCCTGTGCTGTTGCACCAGGCCTTGCCAAAAGCCTGGTCCCCACTTTCCTACAGACATGAACAAATGAGTTGTCAATGACGTGGAGAGTTGCACAACCTTGAGGACTGTAAGCACCATCCAGAGCATCTTGACACAATTATAATGGAGTCTGACCACCTTCATACAACTGTATTTCTACGACCCCAGTATTTCATTTAACTTTCCCCAGATACAGGGCAAAAATCTGAATCTCTGTCATTTCCTTTTCTTATTTATGTTCTTTCTTTTCAAATGTAAAAGCTTGATACTGCAGTTCAATTGATGAAGAAATTCTGCCTGAAAGTGCTCAAATGTATTGCCCAGCTTTATTGATTGTGGACCTGAAAACGCACAACCACCTGCAGGAACTGCAGAGCAGATGAATGAACTAACAGACTCAAAGTATGAATAAATGGCAATGCACTCGCAATTCACTGCAGCAGCCTGACCTGAACATCCCAAAGGAGAATCATTTTGTTGAGGATGAGTACAGTGTGTTTGGGAAACGGTGCACTGTCAATCTAATCTTTACAATTAGAGTCATCTGATCAGTACATCTGGAAAATAACAGTCAAGCGATTAGTCTGAACTTGGTCTGGATCAGGCAGTTTTTACACAGCTCTGTCAAATGTCAGACCTCCTTCTCCCTCACCAATTTCAGCAATGTTGCACCATGATTTCAAGCAGTGAATCATCCTTCCCTGTGCCAACCATCTGTTTCGTCTGCCCCCTCAGTGTCTGAAATTAGATGACGGAGGGCAGGGCAGGCTTGCTAGAGTGGCCATTAATGTTAGTGGAGGAGGGGCTCTGGTGACAGATTTTCCATCTGAAATCATGGACTGTTAAAGCTGGCAAGGACTAGAGAGGAATGAGTAGAAATAATAATGCGAGGAAGAAGAATTAATAAAGGAACATGGAGAAAAAAAAATTAAAGAGAGCAAAGCACTGGGAAGAGGAAATGGAGGGAGCTGGGAATAGAGGGAATGTGATGATCTAGAAGAAAAAAAATGTTAGGAACAAAAAGTAAAATCTCACCAACTCCCCTCCACTTTTTTTGTTTGGTGGGTGGGTGGCTGGTTGTTCTTTTAAGTAAAGAGCAGTGATTCAAACAGTCTTGCAGTCTTTGCACTAAAATTTTACACCAGTCCTAGAGTAAAGGTGACAGGAGGATCAGAGAAGAAAGAAGTATGAGAAACACAAAAGCAATAGGAAGACACTTAAGAGCTACATATTGTCTCCAGGACTGTGTACTTCCAGAAGGGTTCTGCAGAAGGGTAGGTATTTGTAAAGATTAGACTGACAGTGCACCGTTTCCCAAACACGCTGTACTCATCCTCAACAAAATGACTCTCCTTTGGGATGTTCAGGTCAGGCTGCTGCAGTGAATTGCGAGTGCACTGCCATTTATTCATACAATTACCTGGAAAGGTAAAGTAAAACAGGTAAAATGCAAACAGACAAGTGATTGAAGGACTTTTCCAGATACTTAATTGCATTGCCCATGGCCCTATAAATTCAAATTCCACTTCACTATGTTTCTGAGAGCCTTACAGCAACAGATCTAGACTTGCTCTTGTTAGTCCATTCCTTATCCCCAGGAATATTTGCGCAGGGAAAGGAGAAGATCACGTTATAGTGGTGTCCCCACCCTTTTTTTTTTTTTTTTTTTACAAGGATTAAAATCTCAAATTTAGGAAAAAATAAAAAACAGTATCTTGGGAATAATGACGCCAAAAAGAAACAAGGCAGAAAACAAACACTAAAACAAGAGAAAGCAGAAGATGGAGTTTGTAACTCAGATCAAATGTTGTCCTACATCATCCCACGTGTATTGTAATACTTAGCACAACACGGAGGCATTAACTATGCCAACTATCTCTGGTCTATCTTTCATCCCTGCAAGTATGCAATGTCCCTTAGCATAAAGGAGGAGTTATGAATTGCATATGAAGAGACTTGGAACAACAAATTGGTCCTCTGCCTCTGTAATGAAAGAGAATTATTGCTGGGGAAACGTATTGTGTTTTTTCAGCAAATAAATAACGTGACTCGAAGGTTAGAAAAGAAAAGCTTTTCTCTGAGCACCAGTGGTTCTGAGGTAGACTAGTTGGGAAATCTTGCTTTCAGAAACCTAGAAACAACAAATTAGCTGCTGCAAAGGTAATTTATATCAACTGCTTGGCCTAGAATACCTGACACTCATCTAATATGATAATAAGCACTTTGATCATACAAGGACGCCGTCACTGAATTGTGTTGGTTGGTTAGTGCAGGAGAATACTTTTGCTGAATTTTGCCAAGCAAAGCAAGTCACTGACTCTGTGAGAAGTCTGACAGTTTAATATAGCATTACGGACAGTGATCTTTCTGCAATATCCATAGACTCATGAATGGCCAGGATTGGAAGGGACCTTAGAGATCATCTAGTTCCAACCCCCCTGCACAGGCAGTGGCACCTTTTCTAGGTGAAGTTATTCAGGGCCCTAGTCAACCTGGCTTTCTACACTTCCAGGGATGGGTCAGCCACAACTGCCTTGGGCAACCTGTTCCAGCATCACACCACCCTCACAGGAAACAATTTCTTCCTCATCTCCAACCTTAATCTCCCTTCTTCAAGTCTGGGACCCTTTCTCCTTGTCCTTTCATTATACATCCATGTAAAAAGCCCTATCCCAGCTTTATATACCGTATCTAACAGCATCATCAAAACCCATGTTAATACCTGTGTTTTATCAGTTAAACATCCAACCTCTGTAGAATTCATTGCATCCTAGAGTGCTATTAAAGAATCTTTTAAAATGTTTGTTTCCACAACAGGATTTAAGTACAATTTACGTGCTGTATTTTAAAAAGCTTTAAAACCCAAAACCATAACATTATCATATCCAGGGTAAGCAGAACAATGAGTTTATGCGTTAACTTTTAACAGAGACCAGATAAAGGCTGTAAAAAATAATTTTAAGTAAAATAACTTATTTCCATTCCACTTTGTAGTATAAATACGGTATCTCTTTGCAGGTGGATTATTTACTCCTGATAATAAATTCTAGTGAACGGCTCTGATTCTAATATTGTATTTTACATGACAGACAGAAGTTAACGGCTTTCAGACGGTAATGGACCAAATTTTTAAGCAATCATCAAGTTGTGCTCTGATTTTGCATCCGCGATTTTGCACCTGCAGTCAAGCACAAAATTGTGGGCACAGTCAATTGTAAGAGCATCTTTGCTGTTTGATTGTACCAGCAAATTAAATAGTAACTGGTGATGCCTGGCTGCTATCTGCTGCACCCATCGTGAAATTCAAAGGCAAAATTAGATTGCTTTTAAAATAAAATGCTGTTCATATCAGAACAAAGTCACTGGTATACCTCCTGCATTTAATGACACATTCAGACGTTAGATTGGCTCCAAGTGGGGAAGCAGCTTCTTTTGTGAACTGAACCTGCACTAAGATAATTTCGGAAAACAAACTTGCTTCTTATTTGCAGTTACAGTGCGTGTTTTCCTTCCTTCTGCTACTGGTTCAGCCCTCAGCACCGATCTTTTGTCACCACCACTGTCCTCTCTGCCGTCAGGATTCACAGCAAAGGTGAGTAAAGATGAATCTCCTAAGTGAGCTCTTTACCTGCCTTCTGGGAAAGGCAATGAAGTAAATCTGTTTAGATTGGACATCTGATCACTGCCATGGCTCACCCTTTGGTATCTGTATATCTCATAGTAGGTGCTATTTTCATAAAATGACAGAATAGTTTGTGTTGGAAGGGACCTTAAAGATCAGCGTCTCAACCCCTCTCCCCGATACTTCTCACCTTTCACTGGAGTGTGGAAGAACATGAAATTCATAAGAATGACTTTCCCAAGAATTATTTTCTTGTCATTACCCCCGAAGATGGACAATTTACAAACAGAATAAGGCTTGCCCATTAGTTCAGCTTGGTGTTACACCACAGAGCCATCTCTCTTGTCACAGTCTCTGCGATGGCTTTCAGAGGAAGCCATTACTACTCACAGCAGTAGGCTTGACAGAGAAAAATATGACTTCTATAATTAATGTATGGTAGCTCTCTTGCTCTTACAGGGGAGCAAAGGTATCTTTTATTTTTATCCCATTACTGCTATCCCATGACAGATATTCTCGGCAGTCAGAAGAAGTTAATTAATACAAAAGCGAACTTATTTGAAGCCTCTCTGCCATCTCCTGTGTTTTGGAGGCATTTAAATACTTCTTGTTTCTGTTTGGAGTACGGGTATTCATTGAGCTCTGATGCCTGGATGCTCTTACAGCTTTCCTACAGATCCTGCACCATTTCTTCTCTTCATAATTTCTGTGCTTCAACTTTTCCTCCCTCTTAGAATCATAAACAGTTCTGGCTGGAAGAGACCTTCAAGATCATCAAGTCCTACCCTTTCCAAGCCCTATCAGCACCACTAAACCCTGTACCCCAACGCAACACATACCCTCATCTTAAACATCCCCAGTGATGGTGAGTCAACCTCCTCCCTGGGCAGGCCGTTCCAATGCCTGACAACCCTTTCAGGAAAGAAATTCCTCTTAATATCCAACCTGAACCTCCCCTGGCCAGCTCCTGGCACACCATTTCCCCATATCCTATTGCTGGCCACTAAAGAGAACAGACCAACCCTAGCCTCTCTATGACCTTTCAAGTAGTTGTAGAGAGCAATAAAGTCTCCCCTCCATCTCGTCTTCTCCAGGCTAAACAGCCCAAGTGATACAGTGTATCACATAGTGTATCAGTGATACCCAAGATGTCATTAAAATGGTCCCTAGACTTCAATCCCAACCAGCCAGTTCACCCAGCTCTCATCTGGCTCTAACTGAAGAGCAGGTATCACTTTATTAATATTAATAAGAAAATAAATTTCCCTTTCTACACAGAAAGATCAAATAGCTGTAGAAGTTATTGCAGATTTTATTATTTTGTGAGCAAGATTGATGAGTTTCCTAATATTTCTAATATTAGCCAGAAGTCAGCAAAACGAGAAAGATGCAAACATTTCCCAAAGTATTAAAATTAGAACAAACACCACAGTAAACAACCTTAAACCACTGCTCTGTTTGTCTACATGTTGAAAAACCAGAAAATTCTTTCCTTTCTTGTCCCCTTTCCCTCTCTGGTTGGTGAGACTCCCCCTGTTTGTAGTTAGGCAGCTGGGTAAAATCACCGATAAAAGCAAACCTTGTAAGTACAAAGCACAGAAAAGCCTAAGTCTTCCTTTAATGCTTTACTGGCACTTCACTAATAGGCCCATGGGGTGCAGTCAGTCAATAATAACCCAATAAAATCAATAACGATAAACAAGAGTCAGTGTTCTAATAAAACCAGAATTTTAAAAATCCAAACCAGCTGTTTCAGTGTTATGTACAAACACAAGCACTGTGGCTGAGGTTCACTCCGTTTCCAACCATCGGAGTCCAGCTGCCAGTCCCTCTCCTTGGAGGAGAGGCTGAAGTGACGGGCGACACAATTTACAGCCAAGGTAAATACATACATTTATAGCTTGATTGCTTCTGGGATTTTATTGATACTTTTGAATTTGGGGTTTTTTTTGTTCTTGACATATATCTACACATATGCCCTGTAAGAAGTGGCTGAGGTAACTAGGGTTGTTTAGTCTAGAATAGACGAGGCTGACAGGAGACCTCACTGCTCTCCACAGCTACCTACAAGGAGGTTGTAGCGAGGCTGCTGCTGGTCTCTTCTCCTTAATTACTAATTACAGGACAAGAGGAATGGCCTCCAGTTGCATCAGGGGAGGCTGAGATTGGATCTTAGGAAGAAATTCTTTCCTGAGAGAGTGGTTGTGCACTGGAACAGGCTGCCCAGGGAGGTGGTGGAGTCCCCACCCCTGGAGGTGTTTAAAAAAAAAAAAATCAAGCAGCTAGAGCACTGAGTCCATGGTCTAGGGGTTAGGGAGCTGTTGGGATGAGGGCTTGTCTTGATGATCCTAGAGGTCCTTTCCAGCCATAATGATTCAATGTGTCTATGATTTACTTCATAAGTTTTATTTAACACAAGAATTGGGAAGGTTTTTTCCTTCATCATTTTCCAACCAAAAAAATAATGTGGCCGCCTGTGAAACGGCTTCCTTCAGTTAGATTGGGTCTTTTCCCTACATAACTATTCCAGGGGTAAATCTTGTTCCTAAAGAACTGGCAATATGCTGTGGAAAGCTATTGAGTAAATTTGAGTTCTGAGCAGATGAAGGGGAGCAGAACTAAAGAATCAAAGGTAGTATCTTGTCTTTTTTGCAGCTGAAGTGTCCTAGGTTAGTCTGCAAACTAACCTTATTATGGTTACAAACTATAACATGAAGCTCTGCTTTTATTGACGTTATCAAAATACTCATTCTCCTGAGAAGGAGAGGGCTGTTCCTCCCAATGTTGTCCATGAGCTATGACTATACATGATGGTCTGATACTACGGGCTTGACCCTTGTTTCAGGGAAAAAACAAACAAGGACTTTATGCCATCTTCAAATATGGTATGAAGATTAACTAGAACTTGCCAAATTGAGAAGCAAGTTTAACTTTCTTGTGAGACCCCACTTGGAGTCTTGTGTCCAGTTCAGGAGGCCCAAACAACAGAAGGACACAGAGCTACTGTCCTGTGAGGACAGGCTGACCAAGTTGGGGGCTCAGTGAACTTGAAGAGGAGAGGAGCCTCCTCTTCGAGGCTCCCAGGTGACCTTCTAGCAGCTTTCCAACAGCTGAAGGGGGGCTACAAGAAAGCTATGGGGACATCTTTTTACATGGGTGGTAGCAAGAGGACAAGGGGAAATGGTTCCAGACTTGGAGACGAGACGTTTGGGTTGGACATGAGGAAGAAATTCTTTCCTGTGAGAGTGGTGAGATGCTGGCACAGGTTGCCCGAGGAAGTTGTGGTTGCCCCATCCCTTGAAGTGTTGAAGGCCAGGTTGTCTGGGGCCCTGAGTAACTTGCTGTAGTGAAGGTGTTCCTGCCTGTGCAGGGGGGTTGGAACTCCATGATCTTTAAGGTCCCTTCCAACCTTGGCCATGCTACGATTCTGTGATTTTTTATTTACTGTTCCTTTGATATGTAGAACCTAATTTCATTTTACAACAGACAGAATTGACGCATAGGTTCATGAGGACTCAACCCAACCCCATAAGTACACAAAGATTTTGAGTACTTTCATCTTCCCACTAAAAGGATCTCAGTTTCTGAAAAAAAAAAAACCAAAAACCTAGGCATTTGAGATCACAATGTTCAGCCTAGTGCAGATATCACAGATTAGAAATAGACTAACGCTAGATAACTGCAACCTGAAGATGAGTGACATTAGACAAAAACCCAACCTCACACCAGCCCCAGCTGCCCTCATGGAGACAGAGCAATGTTCACACACTTTAGCACCACAGAGAGGAAAAAGGAATGCAAGACAGGGTAAGGCTACTAACAAAGCTGTAACTAGGTAAATGGGTTGCACCCATTCATCTTATCCTCCAAATTTTTGTAAGATAATTTCTGCACCTGTCTTGTTTGAATGTGCAACCTGGCCACTAAACAGTTGAACTCTTGACCACAAAGTCCCACCAAGAAGGAGCATGTGGATCTGGGTATCAGACTGTCACTTACCCTCTTACCAAAAGCTACATCAAATATAGATGATTTTAGCTGTAGTAATGTCACACAGGTGAAAAAGTCAGACTGCAGCTCCTGAGGAGAGCCTGTCTAAAGATATTTTTTCAATAATCACACTACAGTTGGGTATGCTGAAGTAGATAAACAGAAAATTCTCCATAAGAGAGATTTGGCTCTTGTTTACACTCAAAAATCCACCCCTCTAATGGCACAAAGGATGCTTCCTATCTTTTTCCTATCTACCCTTACTGTGTGATGAAATTTATCTTCTAATATACAGCTTCTTCTGAACGCTCTCTGACAAACCCCATCAAAAAGTGTTATGTTATGCTCCAATCATATGTAGAGTAATGGTTTCCTCATTTTCTGCATGAAAAGATGGGCACAGTTACTTTGCAGAAACCATCAAACCTCTCATTTTTGCGTGCTCTTTCTACAGTGCTCCTTTTGCCAACATCATTAATTGCACATGCCTCTGCCGCATATACGAAGAAACACAGGCCTGGCCAAAAGCAGCTTCTGGCACCATTGCCACTCTGATATATGCACTTCAGCTTCACAATATTATCGACACATGGCTCGGAATTGCATTCAAAAAGAAAGTTTTGTCATCTCCCGTTACTAGTGAAGAAGGGAAAAGTTCTCCAATGCAAGGTTATTATTCAAGAGATTGAAGAATATCCTATCAGCAACAACTGAGAGTCTACAGCTTCTCCTTTTGCCTGGGGTAGAGTGGTACAAGGTTTCCAACATCCTTGAAGACAGCAATTATTTTACCTCAGAGACAGAAGACCCAGCTTTGTGGACATTTTTATGACAGAGGTGTGGATGTCCAGTGAGATGCAAAGGCATTAGCCTGGACAAGAGCAGACTTGAGGGAGACCTTCTCCCTCTCTAAAATTATCTGAAGGGAGGTTGTACTCAGGTGGAGGTTGGGATCTTCTCCCAGGCAACTAGAGACAAGATGAGAGAACAGGGCCTGAAGCTGCCAGGGAAAGGTTAGGACAGATGTTAGGAAGCTCTTCTTCATGGAAAGGGTGATTAGACATTGGAATGGACTGCCTAGGGCGGTGGTAGAGTCCCCATCCCTGGAGGTGTTTAAGGACAGACTGGCTGTGGCATTTAGTGCCCTGGTCTGGCCAATGTGGTGATGTTAGGTCATGGGCTGGGCAGGATGATCTGAGAGGTCTTTTCCAACCTCAATGATTCTGTGCTTGCGAAATGAATCACACTGTTGTCTGTTATAAATCTTTAACTTAGCTCATGAGATCAATTAAGATGTTCAAGCAGCTACAAAAAGGATGATTGAGGCAAATGGCAACATCAGGATGACCATATGGTAAGGGAATGCTACGACTACGTGGATGTAAAACACGAGGCATCGCAGATCCACTGCTAACTGTAAGCAGGGAAGCAGCAAGATGCTGAGAAAAAAAACAGTATGGGAACTCATGCAGGATTCAATAATGGGATTCAAAGGAT
>JAOXOE010033928.1:0-45444 GCA_028565055.1 Phoeniculus purpureus
GGGGGCGGCGGAGAGCCAGGCCGGCCGCAGCGGCGCGGGCGAAGCGGGGCCGGTGGCGGGAGGGAAGCGGTGTCGCAGCTGCGGAGGGACCCATGGAGGCGCAGGTAGGGGAGGAGGGGACCTGAGGAGCGGCAGAGGAAGGAGCACGCTGGGCCCCTGACAGGTGTCTGGGCTCTGGGTGCCCGCACGCAGTGACGGCAGGACTTAAAGATTGTGCTGTTGCTTCTGCTGCCGCGATCTGCAGCGATGATGTTGGCAGAGCAAGCCCAGAAGTGGTTCCCAACTCACGTGCAAGTTACGGTCCTTCAAGCCAAAGGGCTCAAGCCGAAAGGTAAACATGGCAGCAACGATGCCTACACCATCATACAGCTGGGCAGGGAGAAGTACTCCACCTCGGTGGCCGAGAAGACCCTGGATCCCATCTGGAAAGAGGAGGCCTCCTTCGAGCTCCCCGGATTACTTATGCAGGAGAATCCAGAAAAGTACATCCTATACCTGATCGTCATGCACAGGTCGCTGGTGGGGCTGGACAAGTTTTTGGGACAGGTGGCGATAAGTCTGAACGATATATTTGAAGACAAGCAAAGGCGGAAGACAGAGTAAGTGACAGTTGAGGGGTTTTTTCATTGTAATATGTATTCCTTGTACACTTGCACTTGGGGAGGGTAGGAACCAATGGCCTTCCATCAGTGTATGCTGAAAGGAAAGGTTTCTCCTCTGGTGTGTTCAGGGCCTCTAATGTATACACTTAGGTCAGTGACCTGACCTCTTTCAGAGAGAAGTTTACTGTAATCACAGTGGTCACCTTGTTTGTGCTCGGTTTCCCAACACAGGGAAGGACTACCGATAACACTAATGTTTTTTGACAAGTTCCTGTGTGCAGCGTTGTGTCGTGACAGTCATGTGTTTTAAAGACTTTTCTTCGTTCTTCTCAGAGCTGTATGCCCATTCAACTCCTACCTCATGAATCCTGGACTCCCGCAAAGCTTAGTGTCCTCTTTAAAAAGGGTTTCCTTCAATTGCTGTGTCTTTATTTTATGTTTATGTTTTAGTGGTTGGTGAACTGTGACTTAATGAGGGTTTACCACAGGAGCTTGTCTGATCCTGATTAGTCCTAGGCCATGATCCCGCAGGTGGCTCTGTACAGCAGGCCTCAACAGAAAAGAGCCAAGAGAAATATCTGCTGTTGAGTAGTAGCTTCTGTCATTATGTACATAAGCCTTTGTCAAATAAAATTGCCATTTGCTAGCAAATTCTGGCACTAGATTGCAATAAGGAAAAAAGTAGGCCTCGCAACAGTTTATTAAGCTGAACTGTAAATGTTTTTCAACCAAATTAGTTAAATTGTTTCTAGCTAGGACATTATTTCACGGAGGTGGTTGGGTACCAGTGTTATTTTTTCCTCCAGAATGTATGGGAGTAAACTATAGGTGTAAGAAAGCTTGTGACTATGTGATTTGGCTTGGTTTTCTAGTGCTTGTCCCACAGAAGTAGTCCAAGAACAGCACGAAGACCTCCGAGCTAGCTGTATGTAGGCAGTGACATATGAGCGCTGACAGATCTTTCTGGAGTGGTTAAAAAGTTCCCGCCCCAGGTGCTTTTCCTTCTTCAGCATCCATTCAGTGGAGCAGAAAAGCTCCACCCAAACCTTGGTCGTTAAAGTCTGGTTTCTTCTGCTAGTGATGGTGGGTCAATGGTAAGATGCCAGGTTTTGCATCAAGGTGACTAAGAGGCTGGCACCATTTGCCTGGCACTGACTGTGCCAGAGGCGTGAACCTCCAGCAGAACTGGAGCGTGCAGTTGGAGGCGGAAGTCCGTACAGCAGCACCAGTTAGGTCTGGTTGATTTGGCAACTGCTCCTGCAGAAAACATCTTAAAACTCAGTCTTGCAGTGGCTGAGGTGGAAGGAGCACCAAAGGCAAGTCAAAGCTGTATTTGCTCTGGTGTTCTAGGGTTTTTTGTGAACTACATTTTTAGCAAAACAGAGTGTTCGCTCACCACTGAATAGGAAAGATGATGTCTATGCAGGATCTCTTGTGGGTTCATGGTCTGAAGTATTACAATTTTTAATTGCTTAGCCTTTTAAGGACAAACAAGATATCTTGATGCAATATGTGGTGTTGTCTGTGGCCTTAGGGTCTTAATTTCTATTTACACTTGATTCAAGAAGTTTTTGAGTCTCCTTCTTGGGAGACATTTAAAACCTGCCTGGATCTGTTCCTATGCGACTTGGTCTAGGTGATCCTGCTGTGGCAGGGGGGTTGGACTAGATGATCTTTTGAGGTCCCTTCCAGTCCTTAATGTTCTGTTATTCAGTGCTCTTTAGATGTGCATCTTAAATATTCTTTAATCATTAGTTGTAATTATATGGCAAGCCATTAGGCAATTGACTGAAACAACTAGCTGCTCTACAGAAAAGATGAATGAAGTAGGAACACTACTGACTGTAAATCTAGGTAGAAATATGTATTCAGAAAGTGGAGGAAAATATGTAAATGAATTCCTGTGCGTAACAAAACCTCTGTTCCCTTTGAGAAACCAAACACTTCCGCACCAATTTTAGCAAAAGTGATACTGGAGTCTAAGAAAAGTATCACAAAAATTTATAAGTGGGATAATTAACATAGCCCTTGTGATAGTTAAGTAAACATTCAGATCTCTTTGGTATTTTTATATGAATTTGTGCTCAGCAGGGCTTCGTAGGCGTTCCTTATTTTTTCATTTCTTGCTGTGAAGCATGAGAGAGAAGGTGATGCTATGTAAACGTGCAGCAGTGCTGCCCTTGACCACCATTAAATTACCAGGGCTCCCCAAGAAGGCTGCGCTTTGCCCGCAAGCTGTACTGAAGGACGTGGAGGGGCAATGGGGGAACTTTTACAAACAGCCTAAGTCCTGCTTTCAGGAGTTACTTGAGTGTTTAAGATTGCAGACTGTATTGAAAGTTGATGGTGGTTGGGCTTCTGGAGTTGAACAGCTGTACTTCTAGAAGGCTTACACGTGTAAAAGTGTGCGTAGGTGGTTAGTGAGACCTTTGGCAGCACGTACTCACTTAACGCCAATTGAAATTCTTGTGAGATAGCAGCCACTCAAAATCCAGCTTTCCAGCTGATACCTTAGGTGCTTCACAACCTAGCAAATGTCCTTTGTGAAGGTTGATTTTGAAAAAAATAATTTAGAGTCTTTACGCATGTAGTTGTTTTTAAAGTGTTACTGGAGTTGTCTGTTTTTACGCCGGTGGGGAATGCGGGTCTGTTGTTGCCGTCTCATTTAAGTCTTGGTTGGAGATGCGGATACAGTACTTGTACCCATATGTGGGAGGAGGGCAAACTTTCACGAATATAGTTTGCAAATGCAGTCTCAAACAAAACATTCTTTCTTTTCTTCCTTTTATTAAATCCTTTTTGATATGAGATATTCCTAGTCCTGTGTTGGCAGTAAACTAAGGGTAATATATTTGGACCCAAAGACCTTCTAACCATGACTGGTGTGGGAACTGAGACACCCAGTGCCTTTCATGACCAAGTCCAATGCCTTTATTACCAAAGCATTCTGATGGTTGAAAGCTATATTCATTGTTTCAGAAACACTAATCTGTTTTATTAAGCAATGTTTTTACTTTCAAATATGTTCAACAGGCTTGTGGTGTTATTAAATCCAGAGTTATTTTCTTATGTTGATGTAACCTTAACATTTCTTGCTTTGTTTGGGGATGAATGAGATCCAGTTATTTGATGAAGTGTCTATTGGTAATATTTCTACTTTTTAATATATTTAATAGCTTCCTCTTTCCAACACAGCTGTACATATGGTGCTGTAAGAGACAGACTCAAGAGTCACGAGGGTATTGCAAAAAAGATATTTAATATTCTGCACAATGCTGAACCCTGTCAGCAATTCCCCAGTGCTTTTTTAGTAAGGAGGTACAAGAAGTGAAGGCTACCAGCTGATTTTGAATTCCTAGGAAGACTGTGGGGTGTGTGACATTTAGCTTTTTGTGCATTTTTTTTTTTTTACTTAATATTTTACAATTTGGAAGAAATAAATCTAAAAAATAACTGTCAGGTAAAACCAATCCTTTTCTTTTCTGAATAGCTTTTTCGTTTCTTGTCACATCTTAAGAAAAATGCTCTCTTGCAGTAAAGTTTTCAGGCAGAGGCCTCGTGATAGGATTTGCACATCTTGTGGTCTAGTAAACTTGCTGTGGTACAAGACTTAATGAAGCAAAGCAATATAGTTTCCACAGTTTGGTAGTGAAAATTTAGTACGCACCGTCGGGCAATGTCCGTTCTCTTTCTTTCTAAAACTGATAATTTTTCAAATTCTTAAAAGTGAAAATTCCACAGCGGTTAGATCCAGATGTGGTTCAGATGGTCCTTTCCAGAGACTTCAGCCAAGGCATCTGCAGGATCCTGGTTCATTTTCTTTTGTCTTGGTGCAGAAATGCCCATCACACTGTGCTAACTTTAGGTTTGTGTCGCTGCCATCTCTGCTGAAGTTGGAAATGGACAGGCTCGTTGCACTTCTGCTCTTTTCTCCAGAGTTGAAAACTAAGGCTCCAGATGTTGAGAGATTTTACTGAGGTTTTTTAACCGTTCACAGAGCTTGGAAGATACTGCTTTAGTGGAAGCATGTTTAGCATAAGTTTTCAGTCTTAGATTGCTGACATTTTTCTTATTTTCACAGTAAAATCTTGTGGGTTGTTTTTGTTTGGTTTTTTTTTTAATTCATCCAGAGAAAGAGATGACTTTTTTTGGGTCTCTTGTTGGCGAATAAACAGACCTTCTTTAGCTGGTTAAATGTAAATGATGATCACTGACTGTTGTTCTAAAGCATGAGTATGTTTGTGTAATTCAGTTATAGCTCTACTTGCCTTAGTAGTGCTGGTGATCTGACAGAGTATAACTTCAAAACAAATTTTTTTAAATTATCATGTATAAAAAACCTCCACTTACTGACATATCTTCATGTACGGTAGAAGTTTCTAGTAGTTTTTTTAATGACTGTGAAGTTTTTTTGCCTCATGAGTGCTAAAAGAGCACTGCAACAGAGGAAAAAATTTCCATTAGCTTTCACCATGATGTTACCTATTTCATCAGCTCTGTGCTTGTTGTTCTCTAGTTCCTATTTATTGTACATTCCTGTGTTAGTTTTACTGGAGAACTAAATTTATTGGACTCTCATTTCAGCAGATTTAAGATGGAAGACTTATCTGAAATGTTATAAATTTGAGGAGATAGAGTTATTGTTTCTCACAGAAGTTTTGTTGGCGCAGACATATTTTATTTGTGGCTTAATTCCCCTTCTATCTCATCTCTATAATACCTCAACAATCCCTTTCCATGCCAGATCGCAGCAGAGTTGTAAAAAATGCTTATTCAAGCATGATACAGTGAAGGAATCTTGGCCTTATCTAAGATATTTCTCTGCTTAGATCAATCATATAAAATAGTCAAAACCAGCTTCTCAGCAAACAAACAAGCACAAACAATTAACGATGAACCACGATCAATACCCTAGTGTTGCAATCACTTATCCTTCAGTGCTACTGAGTTTCCTGAAATGTATGAAATCTGTGTGAGTTGCTCCAAATTAATGTGAATTCCTGTTTGGCAGCCTCTCACTTGGATATGGACAGGTTCCCCCTTCGATTGCCTCTGCCCTGTCCCTTCTCTCATCTGCAGCAGCATAAGCAAGAGGGAGGTGATTGAATTAGTGGCTTCAAATATGACTTGAATTATGAACAAGCAAACTCAACTAGCAAGTGTTTAGTATATTGTGGGCTCAGGGTGTGTTCATGAGTAATGCCTATTTAATAATAATTCCCCAAAACAGAACACTTTATTTAAAATATTTATTAATTTTTAGTCTTAAAATCGAGTTTAAACAGAAAAAATATAGATGATAAAACTCAGTAGTATTGGAAGTGGCAGGCAGCAGCAGAAGTTACCAAAATGTTGTGGTTAAAGTATGAGGAAAAAGATTTCATTCTACTCTTGTCAAAAGTGCAAAGAGTAGTAACAGAAAAATTTACTGAAGGCACAGAAATAATAAGCCGCTTGGAGGATCCATGTGGGTTTGTCCTGTTGCTGTTGCATACTGCTCAGAAAATGTGAAAAGAAAAATTAAGGAAAGTTAATATTCGGAAGAGAAGAAAATTATAGTTATAGAGGAAAACAAGGTGTATGGGATTACACCAGTATTTTCGAATTATCTAGTAATGCTCCCAGCATTTACTTTGACAACTGCAAGCACATCCTCTGAGTAAACTGTGAGTCAGTGTCTGAGTGCCATCTGCATCTGTTCTCCATGTTCTGTGCACACATACTCAATAGCTGGCCTTAATTCTCGTACCTTCCATTATATTGTTTCTACGATAACACTATTCACAGGTAGTCTTTAGCCAAAATAAGAGGGAAACTAACCCCTCAGTAATGGTGCTACGATATGTGTCAGTTCCCATATGTTTTGTGGTGTTATGGTGTCACTCTGTAGTATTTACTTTTAAACTCTACTTTGTGTGTCTCATTTCAGTTGGCTTCCAGAAAGTAATAGTATTCATCTTTGTGAGTGTCATCACTTTAATAAAGAATCTGTTTTCTTCTTCATTTCCCCTCATACATAATGTAGTCTGTGCTCAGCCCCTAGCCTTAATTTTCCTGCTTACAGACTTTTGGGGCAGTCTTTCAGTGTGGTATCTGAATGATTTATCACAGAACCTACTTGTGCATTTTTCAAATTGCATTTGCTGCTAATGAAAACATTAGACAGTTCTGGGCTTTGGGTGTTGTTTTTTATTCATTAGCCATAGACATTCGCATTAGTAGGATTTTGTGAAGCAGGTTTCTTAATTATATGTAGTTTGAATTTAGTAATCTAAGACATAGTACTTGTTTCTTGTGGCAGCTGCTTGATGTGTGTAATTCAAACTTTGATTGTCTTTCATAGAGGTAGTTCTAGAAGTATCTGCTGGTGTAGCAGCTTCTTCTGATCACTGTGTAGCAGATCAGGATGCTGATTTTACCTGTAAAGTCAAGGTTAGAAACCTTGTGGATGCTTTGATGATCACGTAGCTTTTGGCTGAATCTGTTCAGTAATTTGTAAATTAACATCAAAGTTTTGCAAAAACATTTGGGTGAAAAGAAATTACTTCAGCAAGCAAAATTAGATCAGCTCTGTAGGTATTTACTGGCAGAATGAAGGCAGCATGATGTATTTGAGGAGCAGCAGAATGAGTGGGAAAATTCTTTTATTTCTTTCCATCTTTGGCATTTGCAAGAGGAAGGAGTCAGAAGGTCATTGCTCACGCACAGGTTGACTGTGCTGGCTGTAAGACTTCCAATTCCTGTTGAAAGGCAAGTATCCCAGTGGTTTTGGAAGCTGTAAAAGTTATTTAATTAAAATGTAATTAAAAATACTTAGTCGTTTTTCTTACCCATACCGTTGCTATCTTCCTTACCTGTAGTACAAACCTGTCCTGCTCACTGTTATGTGGAGAGCAGAACAGGCCAAGTGACACCTCTTCAAAAAAGAGTAACACTTGGAACTGTCAAATTCCATGGCAGATTTGGAGGATGAGACACCAGGATAAGTCTTCTGCTTCCTGCTGTTACGAGAAGAAAAAGAAAATACTGGCTTCAAATTAATTGTTGAGTGCAGGAGGTTCCACATAAATATGGGAAGGAACTTCTTCACAATGAGGGTGACTGAGTACTGGAATGGGCTGCCCAGGGGCATTGTGGAGTCTCCTTCTCTGGAGACATTTGAAACCCACCTGGATATATTCCTGTGTGACTTGGTCTGGGTGATCCTGCTGTGGCAGTAGGATAGGACTAGATGATCATTTGAGGTCCCTTCCAATCCCTAATGTTCTGTGATTCTGTGAGTAGTCTAGGTATCAAAAAGCGAGTTGGAAAACCAGGTTAATGGGGGAAAAAAATGAAATCAGAAAAGAGAGTTGAAAAAATTGTGTTGAAAATGTATGTTTGTGGGTCACTACTATTTAGGTGCAATAGGCAGGCCAGAATTTTGTGGTTTATAATAAATTACTTCAGTTTTCTCCTTTGCTCTTCCTGGTTATTAAGGTAAGGGTTTCAGCAGTACTAATACTACCCATTTTCTTTAATAGTGTGCAGAAGATGGTTATTGTCTTTCTAAGGAATAAGGAGTTTGCTTCTTCCATCCCTAATTGTAGGTCTGGTCAAAATTGAGTAATTTTGTCATGGCTAGAAAATAACCCTGTTGCTTCAGACGGGGGCTTAGTTTTTCAGGGCTGACTGGTCAGCAGGATTTTTCCTCTTCAGTCTTGAGTACTGATCTTCTCTTTAAGCATTCCAAAAAACTTGTCAGCATACAGAGTGGCAATTTATATAATACTTACAAAATAAAAATGATCAGAAACCTGTGCAAGACAGGCGAAGCCCATTAGAGCACTCAAAAACAGATGAGAAAAAGAAGCAAGGGCTGTTCTGATGGAAACCATAGGGGAGAAGTCAAAGTTGAGGGGGGTGTATGGAGGATGTTGTCCTACAGAACATTTGAAGGTGAGAGCAAAAGGTATGAATGCGATTCAGAAGGCAGTGGGGCTTCTTTGAAGTTGGGAAAAATTGCCAGACTTTGTACAAGGTCTTTTTAAATAAAGACTGTCTGCAAGACTGGATGTAATATTTGGTTATTAAGTAAAAGGGCATCTGCTCTCATAAAAGCCACCCTGTTTTGTTCCTGTATGTTATTGGCTATTTTCCTTCTTTGTACAGGCTTTCTATAGAATAAGCTCATGGCAGCCTGACAAATGGAGCATTTATTGTGGCTAAAAGTACTGTAAACAAAACCAAAATAGCAAGTTTTATTGGCTTTTATAATGCATTACAATTTTTTAAATTGGCAGTGGTAGAGTGGAATTTAGTATTGTAGGACTCACATTTTGTTATCTGAAAACAGTCGACTTCATTTTCCCGTTCTTTTTCCTGTTATGTACAGTGCTGGTTTTTCTATTTGTTGCTCACACCCATGTGTTTAGAAACAGATTCTAATAAGAAACATTTACAGACTCAGTTGCTCATTCACGTGTGGCATTTGTTCTCATTTGCTTAAAAAAGTAATTATTCAGCTTTGAATTTGAGGAAAATAATGATTTGAGGTCTGCTTCTCATATTGTCTTGTTATAAGCTGAAGCATATGGAGCCTTCGTTATAACTCAAACAAGATAAACTCTCCAAGGTAACAAAGGAACCACCTTGACATGCCTATGAAAATTAAATGTCTGTCTTTTATACAAAGATTTGATCCAGCATGCGTTATTCCAATAGAAATTTCACTGAAGTCCAGAGGAATTTTGCTGGAGCAGAGAGATTATAATTAAATTCTGTTGGAATCGTTGATAGTGTTGACCCTGGTCCCAGCAGGTATGTGGTCCAGTCCCTTATGCCGTTCTCTTATCTTCCTGCGGTAAGGAGAGTTTCTTTGTTTTCCCAGCTGAACTTATTTTTAGTGTCTAGTTCTTCAAGGTCTACTTAGAAAACAAATATACGGGCTGCAAAGGTAATGTTTTAGTTGTGTGCTGGAATTCTCCGCCTCTGATCTGGTGAATATCAGAATAGTAGGTGGAGGTATGTGGTTAGCTATTGAGTACTGGTGACACAGAGCTGTTGTTGATTCATGATCAGAACGTCGGTTATCACAGTACATTAGGGACTGGAAAGGACGTCAAAAGATCCTCCAGTCCAACCCCCCTGCTAGAGGAGGAGTACCTAGATCAAGTCGCATAGGAGCATGTCCAGGTGGATTTTAAACATCTCCAGAGAAGGAGACTCCACAACCTCTATGGGCATTGAGTTGAGTTTTCAAAGAAAAGGCTTTCTTCCACACAGCAAAAGCTTAAGGGTTTGTGTCTTGATGCTGTTGTAAATTGTCCTACAGCAGTCTAACATTTTGGGGATTCACAAACAGAATTGTGAAAGTTCTGCAGTCTTATACAGTTTAATGTTTGAGACTGAGGAGGGGAGGGAAATAGGGAGAAGGAGAATGTGTGTTCTTACAGTGTAGGCTGAGCCATTAAATGAATGTAAAAAAGTTAGGTCCTCTCTACCTATAAAAACACTCATAAGCCTTATTTATATATAGTGCCAGTCTAAGAAATCATGTCTGTATCTTGCTTTTAGGATATTTTCCAAAGAATATATAAAGATCATTTTTTTTTTAAAGAAACTTTTTAAAGAGTGTAGTCTATCTTGTTTGGTTTTGCAATATATATCAAAAAACAAGACTTACTGTTGGATCTGTTGCATGTGTTTTCTGTAGCAACTCTATAGATGACTTGAAGCATTTCTGTAATCAGTTACCAAGAAGTAGAATGTTATTAACTAAAAGGAAAAACGATCCATCTTCTTCAGACACATATTTCAGGTTTTGCATTTCATTTAAAATACATAAATGAAGTTACGTCACAATGGAATTAAAACACTCTTCCTATAGTTTTAATTGTCCTTCTACTGATTTGAACTTCTGGATATACTCATCTGGATTCGTGTCGTCCAGTGCTGGGTCTGATACTTCTAGTTTAGTAGGGGATGTAAAACCTTTTGCACATTGCAAAAACAGAACAAAAAAGTCCTAATATTCTTTATCCTTTCATTGTTTCTATGGTGGGTCACCTTTAGGAGTATTTTGTCAACTCAAAACATAGTATCTGCGCCTGGAAATTTGATGTCAGCTGTCACCTTTAAAAATATTTATGAAATCTGAAAGGAAATTGAGGGCTATTTTTCTCCTTTCCTGCCCTTGTTGTCTATATTTGGCAGCACTGAATAATATATGTATAACTGCATAATCAATTTTGCATCTGTGCTGATAGGCAATTTCATTTCTTAGTCTCCAATTCAGAGGTTACTTCATCATGCTGATGCACTGTTGTGCTCGTATGTGTGCACATGCTTCTCTTAGTGGTGGTTTAGGGCCCTTCTTTGGAGATGATGAACCTGAAATAGGTCCTTGTACCTTTTTTTGAAATAGAAAAAGGCTGAAAGTGGATGTGGAGAAAGAATTGTGTGTTGGTCCTTCATTTAGGTGAAGCTGTGGAAGGAACATTACAGAACATTAGAGGTTGGAAGGGACCTTGAAAGATCATCTAGGGAGATTGATTCATAATTCTGCAGATGTGCCCAAGGGATGATGGAGCTCAATAGGAATCATTAAGACACTTGATGGTAAAGCCTTTGCTGGACCTGGCAAGGAAGCACACTTGGCTTTTTGAAACAGATGATGACACTTCTGATCTCTTTTCAAGGAGTGGGGGTTTATGCCATGGTTCCAAAGCCTGTGGAAGTATTTTTTGAGTTAATCTTTCTGGTGACCTGCAAAAGGAGTGACAAGTTAGACACATGTATGTGTGTCTCTGCTCTGCCACATCAGTGGAGGTTACAGTTACAGAAATGAAGTGAGAGCTAACTACTCAGGGGTCCCAGATATTTCTTTGCTAGTACAGTTGGCATAAATCTGAACCAATTGTTAGAAGGAAAGGACAGGAGAAAAGTGTTTGTTAGCATATAAACCTGAGCAAGATTGAAGGAGAAAAGGTTACTAGATTAAATGTTTGCCACATAGCATAAGTATATTCAGGTGATGCACATCATAGCTAAATAAAAAACACTTGAAAAATATCAACTAGCAAAATAAAATGTGTTTGCATTTCTAATTAACATTAGATACAAATTCTCCTTCATAAGCAGATATAAGTCTGTTAGTGTCGATGAAGTTTAGTCTAAAGCTTCCACAGGGTTGATTTTTTTTTGGTTCTCAAAACAGGTGAACACTGCAAAGAGCTTCATGCTTGCTTAAGTTTTTAAGTTTTCTCCTCAAAAATAAGTGCAGACAAAAAGTTTTTCAGGACAAAAATGGTTTAATTTTTGTTATGGAATTTGGTTTTCATATTTTAAGTGGTACCAGCCAGATACATTAAACAACTAAGCAGACTTTAATGCTTCAGAAAACACAACGTAACTCACTTTTTCTCTTCTTTAAGGTGGTTTCCCCTGGAGTCCAGGCAAGGGAAGAGAACTAAAGACAGAGGAGAGATAAAGGTCAATATTCAGTTTATGAGGAATAACATGACAGCAAGTATGTTTGATTTGTCAATGAAGGACAAAACCAAATCCCCCTTTGCTAAACTAAAAGACAAAATGAAAGGTCGAAAACCCGATGGGACGTTTTCGGATACATCCTCTGCAATCATCCCCAGTACTCACATACCTGAGGCAAATGTAGATGTGTGTAGTGGTGAAGTACAGATGAAATCAAAACCAAAAAAACCTTTCCTTTTGGGACCTCAGCGGCTATCCTCAGCTCATTCGATGTCAGATTTGACAGGGCCTCATGTCTCCTCAGAAAAAATGAAATCTGGCCCAGCTGGCTACTCTCATGTCTTCAGGCGTCAGCTTGAGTCGTTTGGTTCAGTTGATGAAGGTGGTAAGTAAAGCTCATAACCATTATAATTACAGTTCACTGCTATTAGAGCAATTCAAAAGTCTGCTTCTTTATTTCATGTAAAGTAATTACAAGGCTAAGAAGTTAAGAATTATTGCTGCCCTATTTTTTTTTCACTCTCATTAGTTGGTAGTAGCCCATAATTGCTCTTTCTGAGCATAAGAAATAACTTCTATTGGTCATAATGTATGGTAATTTAGCATTTTTCTTCTTATGTCTTCCTTGGAGAGTACCAATAAGCAGAATAGCACCTTGTGAAAAGCAGAAGTGTTAAAGAAGTTGTAAACGATCTCCAAAGTTTTAAATCTGATTTATACAAAGGTCTGAGAATACTTCGTATTGTTAATTATGCAATGATAGGCTACTGTTGCTTTCTGGAATGGCACACTAGTCATAGCTGTCTTTCTGAACCACAAGGTCAGGGCCACAGCTGTCCAGCTCATTTTAAAATAGATTAGTTACTCAGCAGCGATTTGAACCGAGACTTGGTGCAAAGCTTCTAGACCTAAGCTAGAATGGGATCTCTGCATATCATAAACTATGATCCGGTGTCTGGTTGATAATATACTAATGACAAATTGTTTGCAGGGAGTCTAAAATCTCCACACAGAAGGACATTAAGTGTTGATACGTCTAAAACAAACCAGCTTGACAGCACAGTTGATGAAACTGCACTTGAAGCACAAAATGACCCATTTACCAACGTGAGTGCTTCGTTACCCCAAAAATTTGCGACACTGCCAAGACAGAAGAATCCATTTGAAGAAAGCCAAGCAATGTGGGATCAAAACATAAGTCTGTTCTCCAAGCCTGTCGACATCAGAAAAGAAATTAAAAAAGAGAAAAAAGAGAAAGTGAGTCTTTTTGAAAGAGTGACTGGAAAAAAAGATAGCAGGAGGTCAGATAAACTTAGCAATGGGGGATCAGACAGCTCTACTGACTTGAAATCACCTAGTGCATTTGGTGAAACTCATCAGGAGGGTTTTGATTATGATTCGACTAATCCGTTTCTGACCAACTTCAAGCCCACAAGCATGTTGCCATCTTCAAGGTACGTTTTTGCTGTATTATGATCTGGTATCTTGAACGTGCTATATAAATGAAAATGTCAAGTGGTGTGGATCACACTCGTTGCGCTTTATATATTTATATCATGGCTTATCTGTTTTTAAGTAAAAGTGCTGAACTTTTTGCATAGTTTGATCTTCATTTTGAACTTACATTTATGTTAATATGGACTGTGAATGGTTTTGGGTACTTGTGTTGTGGAAGACCTTGTTCAGAGTGAGTTCTTCCTGAAAATCTTCTGTTTCCACTGAACATTCTTTGCTAATTATTACACTGCCCTAAGTCAAGGTTTTTAGAGGGAAAGGCTTCAAATCTAAAGGAAAAGAAGCGGAATACATAAAAAAGTGAGGCAAATGTTAGTAATGAAAATAAATCCTGTAGATGTCACTGTTTGAGGAAAAAAAGTGGATTTGGAGCCTATATGTTAAAGTGCAAGGATTGATGACCATTCTGTTTCTAAATGGGTGCACTCACATGGACACTTAACCACACTTGAATTAATTTAGCTCACTGTAGCTTTGCTGAATTCCTGTATATTCAAGTCACTGCAAAAGGCAGCAGTGTATGTGTGAAGCAGAGTGAATTAAGTTAGAGGAGCTGATAAGAAACTTTGATTTCAATAATCCATTTTAATCTTTGTTTGTCTACCAGCAGTTAACTTGTTTTCCTTAAAACACACAGTGTATCCCACAGTTTTTTGATGAGGAAAATAACTTTTATTCATTTGCATTCTCATTTTTTTCTCTATACTAATGCCACAAATTAACAGTCTTTGTTTTAAAGGTAATGATTAATTTCTCTTTAATTACTTAAATTTGGTAGAAATTGAATTTGAAATTAAAGTGCTCTGCAATTTTAGGGTTGTGAAATCACTGTTTTAATTTAAAGCTGTGGTTCTAACAAATCAGCTGTTTCCCTCTCAATTAATTCCTTAATTAAGGATATAACGGTATTTTCTTTTTACAAAATAAATATATTGTTTCTTGTTGTCTTGTTCTTTCCGGTTTTAGAACAGATTGATTTTACTGTGTTCCAACTCGGTTTTATTTTTAGGTTAGAATGTGTGCACTGATTATAGTAATTTTTATATATTACTTTTTAATAGTTTTCTCAACAAACCTAGTCATGAATGTGAATTAAATAAACACAAAGAACAGGAAAGGTTCCTGTGTGACTTGGTTTAGGTGATCCTGCTGTGGCAGCGGGTTTGGGCTACACGATCTTTCCAGATCCCTTCGAATCCCTAATGTTCTGTGATTCTGTGAAATGAACTCAAATGGAACTGCTATAGAAAAAATTTGGTTGCTGGAAGCTCATACAGATGTCAGTGAATTACTTTCTTATTGTCCTCTATGAGTCAAGTCAGTTCCCAGTGTCTTAAATAACATGTTTACAGACAGAGCCTTAGAATATGATTTATTTAATAAAAGATTTCTCTAGATGAGAGTATGGTTAGGATGTCGTTTACTTTGTCAGAAGTTAAACTGTCATTTAAATAAGCTCATTTTAAAAGAGGTAATTTAAATAACAATTAAAATTACACAGCTTTTTTTTTTTTAAATGAATAAATGTGTTGAGGCAGATGCTGGATATAAGTAGTGAAATCTTTTGAAGTTCTTGAATGGAGCAGATCTTGATAAATATAAATTTTTAACGGTAATCATGATGGACTTTTTTTTCTTTATTTTGTAATTAAAAAGCTCATCACAGTGCCCATTCAGAAAGGCTCTAGTCATCTCTTCTCCTTCTTTATATGAGCCTCTTTTGCTAGTTCTTGACTTTTATGTAAACATCAACTTTTGATTGCACAAATAGATGTTTTGTTGTTTTGAGAAGCCAAAAATAGTAAACATTTTTCACAGATTCACAGAACATTAGAGATTGGAAAGGACCTCAAAAGACCATCTAGTCCAATCTTCCTGCAAGACCAGGATCACCTAGACCAAGTCACACAGGATTTTCTACAAGATAGCTATTGCAGAATCATACCTAGTATGCATAAAGTTACAAGCTCTTGATTTTTATACCATCCAGTGTTATATTTAGTGAGAATCTTTTAGACAGAGTTCACTTTCTTTCAAGTATGTCTCATGCGACAAGTTCCTTTTGAAGTAGAAACTCATACAAAATGTGCATATTAAGTAAGTTTACAGTTAAATTTACCTTTTATCTGGGGGAGGGGGGTTTGAATACAATCCATTTTTAATTTTTCAGACTAGCAACACTGTGAAGAAAGAATTGTGTAAATCTGTGAGCACACAAATAAACAACACTGAGTAAGAAATTCAGTATGCACAAAGCATAGACAGGGAAATTACACTATTTTATTTGTTCAATGTGCTGTTACGCTCTTTTGGTTTGATACCATTTGTGCAAGTAACCCAGGCAGTGTTTGGATGTGGATAAGGAGTTTGCTTGCAGGTGGGTTTTCCACTTAACCTCACCTTGCTAAGCTCTTGCTTGAATGATGGGAAGGTCCTGGGGCATGTGAGCTGGGTTCCTGTCTGCTGAAGCTGAGCTGGAAGGTGTATTCCAGGGATATGCTGTAGCCACAAAAGAGTGTTCAGGCTGTGGGACCAGGCTGGAGACAGTGCAAAGTGAAAGGACAACAAACCCTATAGCAACCCTCTTCCCCTACTCTCCCAAAAATTATGTGCAAACCCAGCTCCTTCCTGTCAAAAATGTGAAGCTCAGGTCATTCTCAACAGCAAACCTACATCTATAAAGTTAGGAAGAGTCTTGTCAGTGGCTTTGGGTCAGACTCAAGTCCATTCCCAATTATCTTTTTGGTATGATGTGCATGACGTTGCTAAGCAGTGAGTTAGGTGAACTGGGAGCCTTTCACTCAACCGATTAGGTATGAACTGTCTCCAGACTCTCTCACTATTTACACTTATGTAGTGATTAAAGGAGTGAAGTTAAATACATCTTTCACATGTTTCTCAGCTGCTAACACAGAAAATGTGGAGGTGGTGCAGCAGCACTTAGAGGATTATTTTTTTCCTAAAAGCATGAAGTATCCCAGGTTTATTTGAAAATTATTATTTATTTTTATTACTATTACTTATTATTCTTATTTCAAGAAGCTTTAAGAAGTATTTTGGAAAAGCAAGACAAAATCTGCCTGGTTTATGTATAATATGACATGTCAGGAAATCACAAAGTACAGACCCCTAATTTCTATTAATCTCTGCTCTGGCAAAGGTTTATTCTGTGGCTTTGGCTAAATCACTTAGTTTCCCTGCTCCTGATCTGTAAAATGGGGATGATATTTTGTTACATCTCACAAAATGCTGAGTGGATAATTTAGTATTTTTAAGAATTTTATAGATATGGTATTACAGTATTACATAAGTGTTAAGATTGGGGAGGGAGGCTTTATTGTCCGGTGTAGGTGTAATACAGATATTTATGAGCTGCTCTCTTGACAATATAAAAATGCTGCAGCCACATAGTGAAACTAGAAACGCTGTTTTGCAAATATTACAAAATCTGGTAGTTCCAGAAGATTTATATCGTACAGCCAACAAAGAGTACTCAAGCATACAATATAGGTAGGATTTTTAGCCAACATTTACCAATAACAGTTTTGTCTTCATACTTGTTAATCCACTGCTTTGCAACTTTTCCCTAATAGTATCTTAAACTGCATTCATCCTTACAACCGCTGCCATTGGCATGGCTCTCAAGAGGTTAATCTCCAATCGGGAGCCACGTGGATTTTGTCTTGAACACAGTTAAAGAAATTGAGGCTATTCGTGGAAAACAAAGATTGTTTTGTGTCACCATGGAACCTCGTGCATCATTGCTCTGGAATTGTTTGTGTTTAGGAAGATCACTATAGTGGGCTAATAAACTGATGTGAAAATTTCTCAATTTACACCATTTGACAAGTGCTAAAAGAAAAGCATCTTTAATTTTAATGTGTTATTAGGACCTTTTTAGAGAGATTGTACAAGTTATTAACAAGGTCCTCTGAGACAGGAGACGGGTAATTAGCAGGACCTACAGAAAGGGAGTTTAGGTAATTAACAAGATCTTAAGCACTGGACACACCGAAACAAATAGTTCAATATTTAAAGCTGACAGGTTGTTAGTAGTCAGATCAAATTCCTGATCTGAATTGATAGGCGTTTGGGAGCTTTATAAGAAATGCTCTATTTATATACACACAAATATATCATATACATCTGTATAAACAAAACCCACTTCTAAAGCAGCACTTCCAAGACCTAAGTACTGATCAGCTCAGAGAAAAGCTTGTAGCTACAAACTAGTTACACTTTATCTCAAGTTCTGTCGATAAATACATGGAAAATGGAATAGTGGAGCAGTGTGTCTTACTAGGCTTCCTTCTAGCAATTACGAATAATGCTCATGACAGTAGTTATTGATCATCTGAAGCATAAAACAATTATTTTATGTTATTTTACTGCTCTTTCAGCTTTTTTTACTAATTGCTCCTCAGAAAAGTCCCCCAAAGCCTCCCAACCCTTAAACTTACCTCTTGCATCTTTCTGCTTTGTCATTTCTAAGTGTGGTTATTGTCTTCAGCCTCTCTCCCCCATACAGAGCCATTTGTGCTGCCTGCTGCTCTTGTGTTGCCTGCTCCAAACAAACCTGTGTCTGTGGTTTTGGCTTTCCCGCTGGATGCAGTGTTTCAAATAAGCAATGTCTCTGCATTTTCATATGCTCATTACTAGATCTGCATAAAAAACAAGCTGTGAAAACAGGCTCTTGGTAACTGCAGTGTGTTCAGATCCCATCAAGTTGATAAGGGTAAAGAACAACCAACGTCTGTTATATTTCAGCAAATATTAAAATTTTCTAGGTGTGATGGTCCACCAGTTAGAGGAGCTTTTCTGAAATTGTGGTGTTCCTCTGACTTTCTTGGTTACTGCTTGTCAGTTGAGCTGTCTTATTGCGGCAAGTGCCTGGCTGTAGTTAACTGCAGTTGTAAGTAAAATCTGTTAGCTTAAACCACAGCGAAGATGAGTTATTAGTGCAGTAACTTCAATATCATTGCATGTAAATGACAGTTAAATGGTTTCAACCTCGCCTGTTACACATGATGTGCCGGAGGCATATAGTTACTGGCTACAGCTCCCTTGGAACTGACCTCAGGACGTGCCTGATGAGAACAAAGGGCTGTAATGGCTGTGCGATACTTTACCGAGCAGGTCATCCTTTTCCAGGGCACATTACAACTCACTATGTTTAATTTTTGTGTTCTCAGTTCAGAAAATACTGATCTCTACTGGTTTATTACTGTGCTCACCAGAGTAATAAAGACTGTTTTGACATTTTAATGTATATTCCTGTTTGATCTCAAAAATGACATCAGGTGAACTTTGCTTCCTCTGTCAGTGCTAGCACGTCTTATTTTAGAAACAGCATTCTTCTGCTTTGCTTTTCTTGAAATGAGTGTTTTCATTTCTCTACTGAAATTTGACTAGAGTTCTAGTTGACTGTGATCACCTATAATCTAAAAATAATATTGATAGACTATGACAGAGCGTTAATTATACTGTAGACTGTTAATATCTGTTAATTGATTGTAGAAAACCTGTTGGTAGACCATTATTTCAACAAAACAAATACATTGCTGGTACATGAGAAGTAAAGGAGAGCTACAAAACAAGGAGAAGTCACTCAAGGATAGCCTGTCCTATAGTCAGTCCTGCCAGGACTGTTATCATCTGATTTAGAAAGATCACTGTCTGTGATGACAGGTTAATGAAATCTTTAGCAAAGCTGCTACAGAGCAATGCTCAGTATTTGGGATATTACTGGGGTGGTTTGGAGCAATCAGTTCCTAGAGAGATGTAGGAATACTTAGTCTTTATCTTGACTTTTGCAGACTTCCCCAGCAATGACTTACTCCTAATTAGTTGTCTGTTGAGGAACATCGTTTTAAAAGTTCATCTTGCTGGCTGCGTGACAAGATTTTTTTCAGGCTTTTGTTGTCTGTTGGTGCACACTAGGGCATGTGAAATTGTTTTTTGAGTGGATGCATAGGCATATCATCTATCCCAAGGGGAACGTGCTGCCTATTCTGTTGTCTTTTTGTAAAAAAGTATGAAATAGTAATATCCAATTTCTTGGTTAATAAATGCAGAAGCAATGTGAAATTTACTAACTTTTTTGTTTCATTGTAAGAAGTAAGAATTAGTGGTGGGGTTTTTAACGTTTAAAAATAACTCTGGAAGTTTCAGTTTTATTTCAGGGTTGTTTGTTGGATTTGATTAACTTGCACATCTCTAATAGCAGGGTCTTGTAGTGGAGGTGCTGGCACAACTTTTATTATAACACTTCTTTAATGGTCTCCTGAGAATAAAACTTCATTAGTTTTGTTTTAGCCATAGCACAACTGCCTAGTAAAAGGAGAAAAATGCTTAGAAATATTAACTTTTTCCATAAAACTGTTGTTGTTTATTCACAGAGACTTAAATTAAAATTCAGTTGAATACACTGCATGAGATTATATTTTATTTTAGAACATTTTTTAAGTCCTGAATAATAAATGAATTTGCATTAAAATGTGTCCAGCAGTGTGCAAGTGCGAATGGTTTAAGGTACTTGTATTTTTGGAAGGAGAAGGCTTCTGATAGAGGTTTAAGTGCAGCTTTATATGCCCCTGCTTCCCTGGAGGTGTCTCCAGCAGCATCAGACACCTCAGCACTGGTCACTAGTGTGTGAATCCAAATTCATGAGTTTTCCAACTTAAGGTGTTTACATTGGAAGCTAAAATTCTATAAAATTCCTTGAGTTGTTTTAGCTGAACACGTCAGTGCTTTTCTGCATTTGCATTGTTGTTTCTGCTGCGCTAGATTTTACGTATACATGAGCCACATGAGAAAAAGATGCTTCTCTGAAGGATGCATTGTTCAGGACCATTATTGAGCACCATATTCTGAAGCTGTAACCTCTTTATCTTGTGGAACCTTCTGCCATCTTTAAAGGGCTCTGTGGACCGCAGCTGTATACTCCTGAACAGACCATTTCCAGAGGTCTCTCTGTAAGGAGTGTGTTGCTTGAGAACAAATGATATACAGAAAAAGTGTGTCTTGCATTCAGCGTTCAGGATTTTTGGTCCAGTTTCTTAAGTCTTGGCGTGAGACTTTATAGTAATATTAAGAAAGCAGAGCGATAGCATCAAAACCTGATCCTGTTTTTGTGTTCTCCTGGGGTTACACAAACTCCAGAAGGCCTTGGAACATAGTTTGACAGCAGGACAATTTATATAGTGAAGTGTCTTAAGTGATGTTCCCCAGAATCTGATTGGGATATAAATGGTAATGTGCTTACTCTGTACTTGCTTAGCTGCCAGACATGACAGTCATTCCTTCTCAGAACATAAAGTGGTGTCTGTGTTGCCAGGCTCAGCAGGCTCGTAATTGTCTATGGAAACCAAGTTTCTGAGTTTCATTAACTCTATCTGATTTTATTAATGTCTTTTGTTTTTCTAGTACGTTGGTAATAACTTAAATTGCACCCTAATATCTCAAGGTTTTCATGCAAGTTGTGAAAATCCAAACTGAAATGCATAAGCAGTATAATAAGAATCAGTCCAAAGACACAGAATTAGGAATAGAACTAATAATTCAACCCTAATGGGAAGTGATCATCACAGAATCACAGAACATTAGGGGTTGGAAGAGACCTTGGAAGATCATCTAGTCCAATCCCCCTGCCACAGCAGGATCACCTAGATCCAGGAGGGTTTTAAACATCTCCGTAGAAGGAGACTCCACAACAGCCCTAGGCAGCCCATTCCAGTGCTCTGTCACCCTCACCATGATGAAGTTAGTTCTCATATTGATGTGGAACCTCCTATGTTCCATCTTACACCATTGTCCCTTGTCCTAGATGCCACTGAGCAGAGCCTGGCTCCATCCTCCTGACACTCACCCTTCACATATTTATAAACATTAGTGACATCACCCCTCAGTCTGTTGTTCTCCAAGCTCAAGAGACCCAGCTCCCTCAGCCTTTTCTCATAAGGGAGGTGTTCAACTCCCTTCATCATCTTTGTGGCTTTGCTAATTACCTGTCCACAGACCTTTCATGGCAAAGGAAAAAACCTGGAAGCTCACGCTGCATTTACTGATATAACAGATATTTTGGAGCATGTTAAGGTATTGTAGATTATCTCATTATTTTTAATATTAATTATTAATGTAAATACCCTAGCTTTAATTTCTACTAGTGTAAGTGATCATATGATGGCAAAAAATAAGTAAAAAGCTTTTGCTTCTAAAGAAAATACACTTTCCATACAGTCTAATTTAAGATTCTGACTCCCATTCATTATGTTGTCAGAGCAAATGGTTCAGCCACTAAAGTGTTTAAATCAGTTATAGGAAAGATTTATTTTTAAGCATTGTTGTAATTTCTAGGCATTTAGAAGCTAAATATTTAAGCAGCCACTAGACTTAGGGTTTGAATTTTTAACTACTATAAGACTTCAAAAAACAAAATTACAGACTCCATAAGCTTGTCATACAGCCTCAGCTCTACTGTGCTGTGGTTTATGTACAAACTGCAGATAGGCAGCACGCACTGTAAGTATTTAACTCCCTCATAAAAAGTAGGTGTTCTGAAAAAAAGAAAAGGCGTTTCATGGAGTTGAAATGCAAGGTATTTAAATAAGGAAAATAACAAGAAAGTTTAAACCAGTGTGCTTGCTGTGATTCTGAAACACTCACCTACACCACTACAGAATCAGTGTCATGACACATCTGTCTCTGTTATTAACATATTATTTTTATTTCTCAGCGCTTTCCCTCTGCAGCAAGATGGTGATGGGAAAGGGTTCTCATCTCAGATGAGATAAACTTGAAATCCAAGCTAATGCAACCCGTGAAATACAAACAGAATTTACTATTTGGTGGAAATGTACATGTAAAAGAAAAGTTTTAACCAATTCAATAAAATAATGGATGTAATTTAATCTGATAAAAATATATGAGAAAAAGTAACTGTTAAGGTGCTAATTGAATTGTAGGATCACAGAATCACAGAACATTAGGGGTTGGAAAGGACCTTGAAAGACATCTAATCCAATCCCCCTGCCGCAGCAGGATCACCTAGATCAAGTCAGACAGGAATATGTCCAGATGGGTTTTAAATGTCTCCAAGAGAAGGAGACTCCACGACCTCCCTGGGCAAATGAGGGGCACGACTAATTGCTATGTTAGCCTGTTCTACCTGTACTGGGGTAAGGGTATTGTAGAAGAAGTTGCCTGGTGTCAGCTGCATGATCCTGCTGCAGCTGATTTTACGTCTGTGGTGGTGTGGTTTACCAGCCTTTTATTAGTTCTTAACCTTCTTGAAGGATGTGAAGGATGTTTGGAGTGAATGAAAGTTTATTAGTAAGAAGCAAACTTAATTTCATTATGGGGCACATGACATGATCTTGAGGCACACTGAGACTCCAGAGTGGTGGAGAAAGGGTTTCTTAACCTGTCTGTGTAAGTGGAAGAGGTAGAAAATTACTTTATTGCTTGAGGTGGTGAAGGACACAGGAGCAAGGTAGACAAGCTCTGTTCAGTGAGCAAAAAGAGGAGTAGTCACTCCTCACTTAGTGTGGGTCAGAAGGTGTAACAGATGGAATGACATCTGGGAGTTACACAGGATGAGCCAAAGAGACCAACTCTGACTGTAGTTCTCCGAGTCAATTGGCAGAAAGTCCACCAGTTGGAGAAGAGACATCTTTTTACTTGTAAACTGAGCAAATTTAGTGTGGGCATAATTAAGAAACAATAATTGTAGAATCCCACAGTGCCAGTTTTTTTACAATCACTCAGTGATTCTGCTGTGGCAAGGGGATTGGACTAGATGATCTTTCGAGGTCCCTTCCAATCCCTAATGTTCTGTGATTCTGTGATACACTCAAAACCCTTGAAAAGAAACTTTTCCCAAGCTGTGAACATTGTTTGTTTGTTCTTTCATAGCACAAGTTCCCAAGTAATTTATGAAATCCTGGGGAGAAAAACCAGAGATGGGACTACAGTGAGTACTCTCGCTGTGAACTGTGATTGTAACAGAGTGAAGAATGACATTAAGTTTTGTAATTGCTCAGATCACTGATACTAGAATGCTCTTTGGAATTCAAGATAATGGCTGCTGGAAGGAGGCTTATGATGGTTGTAATCCTAGAGGCATGTTTTCTGTAAGCTGCTACCAGTATCAAGTGAGATAGTAAATTTAGGGTGTATTATTGTGATGAAATCTAAATTAGAAAATAAACACTTTAGTGAATTTCAGTGGAGCAAACACGCAACTCCCTTAACTCTACACATTCATAATTTTACAGTCTTTTCTTTTGAGGTATTTCACGGTCTTCAGACAGTAAATTATGGGTTCAGCAGTGAGCCTGCATCTGCTCACGCTCACCTCAGGCTGGAAGCACTGGCAGGAAACCCTGCGGGACTCCACGAGGCCGCACAGCTCCCACCTTACTTAGCAGACAAAAACCATTGTATGCAATCTCGGCACCTGTTTCTTCCTTGAGAAGCAGTTCATTTTCTAAATATCTGTTTAAAATATGAGAGTAAGTGTACACATGACATTTAGGCTTGTACTGGAGAAAATGTTGTTTAATATTTTTACCTTTTTTGCAAGTATATTCAAATTGCCTGATGTAAAACCCACAGACATGCTCTCATGTAATTGCAATTGCAGTGTCTGCAGTGGTGTGGAAATGACTGCAGGTTTTTTTGCTTTAAAAAAAATAATACTGAAATTAGTCTGTATTACCTTTGATTTATCTTTCTAATTTTTGAACGTTACTTTTCCTAGTCAGAACTGCTCCTTTTCTTTTAAGCCGCTGCCAAAGAAAGATTCCTAGAACTTATTTCACAGAAACTATAAAGTCACTCAAGGGAGTGAAAGATCTTGCTTTTTTAACCTTTCAGAAAGTCACTCAGTTGAGCAGTCAGGCTGTATTATTCTATATCTTGTCTAACATGAGGAAACAGTCCCAAAAGAAAGATATCCCAAATTAACGCCACACTTTGTTAAATAGAGACATTCTTGGTTTTCACCAAGCTAATTCGATCCAGTTCAGTTAACTCATTTTTTTTGTGCTTGGATCACAAAAGGCAGCCATGAATGAAGCGAGTTCATCAGGTGTTTGACACATCAGAGTGAAACTAAAAGGCGGGCTGGGAGGGAGGGTTCTTGCTTTTAGCTTTTTAGACAATGCCCGATGAAAGAGGCCCCCTCATTCAAAACTGGTCTCCAACAAGCGAGGCAGACTGCTGCGGATCACTGTTACAGACAGGTGTAATGGGAATTACCCACAACTTGATTCGTCAGACACCTCTTGGTTTCTAGTTGTGACTGGTTGTGTAATCCAATCTTTATCTAATATCCTCAGACCAGCAGATGGTTGACGGGACTTCTGGATGAGCACAACACTGCCTACTTTGGAAGTGAGAAAGAATGTTTGGCATTAGAAGTTGTAAAGTAAATAAACAGTAGCAAAGCAAAAGTTCCTTACTTTCAGCTGACTTGAAAATAAAAGTTTAAATATGTTTTTATAAGTTTTTGTATTACTGTCGGTCAAGAAATGTCACCCTTGACAGCCAGTGCATGCAGTGTAACTAAATAGTAGATGATGTGATGAATGATGGCTGCTGTGATGCTACCAAGTGAATTTTTATCTGTGAGCCATATCCAAACTCTGGACACATTTTCATAGCGATTTGTCTATCCAACGTGTTGTAGCTAGTCCGTAAGAACATAGCAGCACTGATTTCTGAAGATATGTGCTAATAATTACATCAGCATGAGAGACCAGCACACCATTTCTTAGGTCTGACATTTAGATAATGGCTGCTTTTTCTGCTTCTGCAGCTGAGGAAGGCAAAAATATCTACACAACAACATAATGAAATAACTTTGCCTTTTAGATAATCACTAGTTTATCAAAGAATAGATTGTTTACTCAGTTTTAAGTACAAAACAAATGTTGCTGACAGAAGATGGCTGTTCAGATCTGACTTAAGCTAGAGATACCACTGGAATTTCTAAACGATGTTTCTTCTCTAGCAGCTGCCATGAAAGCTGGGAATACACTGGAAGGGGCTGCCCAGGGCAAATTGTCGAGTCTCCTTCTCTGAAGATGTTTAAAACCTGCGTGGTTATGTTCCTGTGCAACTTGGTCTAGATGGTCCTGCTGTGGCAGGGGGATTGGACTAGATGATTTTTCGAGGTCCTTTCCAATTCCTAATGTTCTGTGATTCTGTGAATACATACTAGTCTGAAGGATTTTATTGCGTTTTTTAACAATCTCATTCCAGGGACCTGTTTCCAGAATATTTAATTTATGAGTATCTCTTTTTATTTAGAAGCTCAAGGTAAGTCTAGAGGTAAGAGGAGCTAGGGAAGCTCTATCCATAATATCCGTCTGCATTTTTTAATGACTCTTAAAAATTTTGACAAAATGAGTATGAAAAACAAAAAAATTGTGAAAAAAGAATATGTGGAAATTTCCATTAACCTTCAATTTTTTCCTACCTTTCCTTAGTTCAACAAATCAAGAAAAGAAATCATATTAAATATTTTATAGCTATATGGCTAATTCAGTACTGTTTTGTAGTAGATGTTTTGGTGAGATAAGTCCGCACTGCTAACATTTGGGGTTTTGGGTTGTTTTTTTTCCACAGTTTTAGTATGAATCCTTCTGGCATTGACGACCTCAGGAAAACAACGGTGAGTTATGAAGTGGTATGGAAAGCCATCAGTAAATGCAAGCTAAGTGGTGCTTGACATAATTTAAGCTGTTTTTATTGCTTAATCTCTTATAAGGAAACATTAGAGTGGGTTTTGATTTCTTTTAGCTGTATCCAGAAAATCTAATTAGAAAATTGCAGTTTTAATTTGGAAACAAGTGAGAGTTATAGACTCAATATTCAGTGTGCTTCTGCTGTGATGAGGTAGAGAAGGGGAAGATTAGGTCTATGCACAGAAAGTAAAAAGAAAACTGTAGCTTTACGTTATTTTGGATTACTCTAGAGGAGTAACAGTCAGGTGAGGAACTCTGCATTGGGTTCTAACGTAGGAACTGACATCACAGGAGTTTCCTTGCACTGTAGTCCGAGACTTAAGGACAGTCTTTAGATGGCAAATCAAAATGAAAGTAACAAATGGGCATACAATAGGATTAATAATTAATAAATCAGAAAATTAATAAACCAACAGCTTCTCAGAAAACACTGAAAATAGAAATACCAGAAGTTATTACTCAAAACGCTGGTTTGACTCTAAAAGTACGTAGAAAAAAATTGTGTACTAAGACCGAAAATGTCCATTTTCCTGTGCAGCGTCTTTGAAGGAAAATGTGGTCTTATTGTTCTGTGAACAGATGAAATCTTTAAAAGTGGGCTTGTTTTCAATCTTTAAAATATAAAGAAAATAAGTTTCACAAGCAAATGCGACTTTGTACTGTTGTTTATGTAAATTACTTGTAATAATATTTGATGTTATTGTAAATGCCTGCATTTTTATAATGTAAGTAACTGGTGGGAGATGTCACAATGTATGAAGGCTGCCTTTGATCAGATAGTAAACTAAATTCTACCAGGCCGTTACTTAATCTCTGACGAAAAGCTACATCAAAAAACCCGATTTAACTTAGCAGCTATTGTCTGTAATGTAGCCATAATTACAGTTCCTGTGTGCTTGCAAACGTACTCCTGCAAATCGTGTCATTTATTGCTGGTAAAAGCATTGGTTTAATTCTTTTAAGCAATAAGATGTGAATTGTTTTATTTAAAGGATTTAAAGGTGATAAAAGAAATCCTTGATGATTTTTCTTTTGGAATACCAGCTATCCTAAATGTCAGTTGTAGGATTATCAGGTGGCACACATTTAATACAAAACACAAATTAGGAGGAGAAGAAACTATATCTCGACCGTAGTTCTGAATGAATCCATTTGAAAAAGAAAAAAATTTTAAATATTCAAGATTGCTTTCTGTGGTGTTTGAAGTAATTTATTATTAGGTACTGGAATAATAGCCTTCACCAAGTTATTATATTTCTTCCTTGTGCATCACATTTAGTAATTATGTTTGTATGTCTTCTGCTCTGGTGCCAACACCTGTCTCTGAAAGCAGCGTTTCAATGGGAGCAGTAGCCAGTTGAAAGGGCAGTGTGAGCTCTTTAAGGCCTAATTAGGAACTGAAAGGAAGATGAAGGAAGGAGGACAAAAGATGTGAAAGTAGCTTAGATGATATTCCCAGAGCAGAATTCTTCATTAGAGCAATAAAGAGATGATCAGAGATCTCCAGACCTTCATTTTATCTAGTTCCATTTCCTCTGGCAGTCCGTGTGCACCCTAATAGTATTTTGTAGCTGAGGCAATCACTATTTAGAATATTTTTAATAGCTTATTGTAAGATTGATGTTTTGTATTAAAATCGTCTTATCAGGTTTTGTAAAGGTGCAGTTGTTCTTTATACATGCGAGTCTCACTTGCTCTAACTGAACATTTAAAATCTTTAACAACCAAATAAGCAATTTAAGAATTACTTATTTGCTCAAACAACATTTAAAATCTTAATGTTGATAGTGTTTATTTCTGAATACTAACATCCTTTAGCTAGCATTTTCTTGTGTAATTAATACATATATTATTCTCCCCAAAGATCTATGTGGAACATGTCTATGACTTTGAAGCACGTGTGTTACACACAGCTTTCCAGTAGACTTGATAAAACCATTGCATCTTAGTTCCCATTTCTTGGCCAAATCAGAAAAGTAGTTAAAGCCTGTATTTTAGACATGGAAGCGTTAAAGATGTTCAAAATGCAGTACTGTAAAGAGAAAATTTGACTTCCTTCTTGTAGAAGTGGACATGCTTAAAAAACAATGTCCACAAAGTTATTGTCTCTTTTATATCTTGGAAATTAATTAGTAGCCCATTTATAATGTCATCAGGTTAGCCATCGTAGGAGCTACTGATCACATACAGTCATGTAACTTGGTAAGTTTTAAACTACGGAATATGCATAACATTAAATGTCTCAAATACAGCCTTAGAAGCACGTAGTTTTGAGAGCTACTTCTAGAATGTAATTGATGAGGAGAGGTTGATTGATCTGTCATACTTGAGCCTATTTGCAGCGCACCATCACTTTTAATTAGGTTTATTTGAAAACTTTGGCCACCTGCATATCTTAATGATTCAACATATGCCAATGTGCAAATATGGAGCCGTATGGAAAGAAAAGGAACGGAGCATGGTAAAGGAATGGATGTGACTTGATTCTGTGGTGTGTTTCCTGGCTGTGCGAGCTTTATCATTTTCAATGTAAAGTTCCTACTGTAAACAAAAGCTGTCTTGTGTTCTTCTACCTTAGTAGAGTCCATCTGGATTTGAGAGGTTAGATTGTTTTACTTAATTAGAGGTTCCATATCTTTTAAATGTCTTTGAATCAGATAAGTTGCTGCCTAGTGTGTCTGGCAGTGCTAATACTCTCGGTTGTACATTTCCAAATGCATTTAAGGCCACAGCAAATTCTTGATGCAGAATAACACATTCAAATTTATAATGTCTCAGATTGCATATTGTTAAGGAGACTGATTTGTTCACCTCTGCAAATACCTGTACTTACTGAGTTGTGAGAAATCAGTATGGAAACAGGTATTTGCCCTGCTGATTAATCCTGGGCCCCTCGTCTTTTAAAGCAAGGAAGCCGGAAGCAAGATCTTCTAGTAGAACAGATTGCTGTTGTAAGTGCTTTGGAACAAATCAGATACAACCTTTTAGCTTCACCTGGAATTGAAGATTGGAACTTTTATTCTAAAATTCAGAGGCCAAGGCCTAGAGAACCATTGATGACTCTAACTGGAATATGAAATGCAGATGAAGGCTGATATCATTTAGAGCTAAGTAAATGTTTTGCTTTGATAAAAGGCAAGAACTCAGGAAAGTTACAGTAGGACTTGAATTTTCTGGGATCATGCTCTTGTTCATTTATAATTAAAGTTACCACATGTTTGGTTTCCCAGAATGAACCCACTAACAGTTCTTGTGGTTACTACTCATTTGGTAGTAGACATCTTACTGAGAGCAATACATTTTCTGAGATGACAGTGTGGGAAACTTGCTGTATCTGGGCAACCTATCTCCAGTTGTCTGCTCCAGTAGGGGTATCAGAGAGAAAAGCTCTAGAGCAAATGGAAATCTGTGCTGTGTAGAAGTTACTTCTGTTACAAGGTGCACGTGAGATGCATGAAAAGCTCTAACTCATCTATCTGTTCACAGCACTGAGCTCTCTAATGAAACCTGGTGTGTTGGTTTGTTTTTAAACTGTAGGATGGAAATCCTTTCGATGCCACTGCAGGATACCGTAACCTTACATATGAAGAGGTTTTGCAGGAGCTGGTGAAACACAAAGAGCAACTTAAGAAGAAGGACACCCATATCCGTGAACTTGAGGATTACATTGATAATCTTCTTGTACGAGTAATGGAAGAAACACCCAGTATTCTCAGAGTGCCATACGAACCTTCTCGAAAAGCTGGCAAATTCTCCAAGAGCTAAGATAACGGTACTTGGTGGTACTTCAGTACAAGAAAAATCACACTTGAACGTTTTGACTTCTCTTCATTCCTTTTCTCCTAAGAAATTCCAGGAATTAGGGGAGAACGAGACTATGATGTGGGGGTTTTTTGTTTGTTTTTTATTACTCCAAACACTAGCAGGGACTGCCAAAAGTAACCTTCTGTTCGATTAGGTAAATAACTCTGGTTTTCTTTTTGAAAACACCTTTAGGTACAGAATACTTAGAGTAAATAATACACATTAAATATGTCCATGCAGTTCATATAACAGCTTTGTGTTCACCATGCTTCAGCTGGGAAGCCTGTGCTGTTATGACTGTTTTCTTGAATGACTATTGGTATTATGCAAATGTATTCTGATGTTACGGAATGCCATCGAGACCACTGTTTTCAAGCCAGTGCAGTATGCTTTTCTAAACCTGCTTGTGGTTTGCTGCAATGGAATGTAGTTCGTTCTACACATACTAGAGGAAAACAGTGATGCACAACCTTTGCAGAGTAAATGCTGTATTCTATACGACGTGCTTTTTGTATAACAGTGTAAAAATACCATGCCATCTCAGTAATGGCACATGCTGGAATCCATTATTTGACACTTAAATGCTGAATTTTGTGTATAATCATTGAACTTTGCTGTGAGCTCATGGCATAAGGTTGCTTTTTTGAGAATATATTTTGTATGAAGTTATTGCATGCCTTTCTCTTCATTGCAGTACTTTGAACAGTGTTAATGGACTTCAAGGTAGGGCTGGAGAAAAATATGGAACAAACATAGGAACACTGTCTCCTTCTCCGGAGACATTTGAAACCCGCCTGGGTATGTTCCTGTACAGCTGGATCTAGGTGATCCTGCTGTGGCAGGAGGATTGGACTAGATGATCTTTCGTGGTCCCTTCCACTCCCTGATCTGTGATTCTGTGAATACTTTATTCAGTCAAAGTCTGCTGCGGTGAGAACATAGGACAATTGAACAGAATAAAATAGGCAAAATTCAAGAAATACGGAATTGACTCAAGTTAAGCTTGAGTTTTACATTATCTGTATCTGTGTTATCGTTTTTCTTAATCTTATGACAACAAGGTGTATGCCTTGAGAAATAGGCTGTCTTGCTTAAGCACATAGTGAGTACTTAGGCTTTTTGTTCTAAAAATTAATGTATTCCTTATAAGTCCTTCTAAAAGTCTGTTTTCATTGAGGCAAATCAAAGAAGAATGTAGTCAGTGTCTTGCTGATCACTTAGGAATTGTTTGTAGATTGCCATGTGAAAAAGATACTCGTTATTCAGTAATTGGCAAAATACGGTGATGAACTTTAACAGGAAAATATAGGAGAAAAACTCCTCACAATATTAACTTTGAACTATTTAATTTCAAAGTTCCTCCTAAGTGTCTCAGTTGGATTGTTTGTTGTTGTGTAATAGTAAGAGCCTGTTAAGAAAAGGTACGAAGAATATTTTATACTTGGTTTTAAGAAAACACTCCCTTTCCCTTTCTTCTTCTTTGTCTACACCTACCTAGTCTATGGGGTTTTCTTTCTTAGAGCACCCTGTATTGGCTGTTGCTGAGGAGGAAAACATGCTTGAAATTAAATTCCAATTTGTTTATTGTGGTAAAAGATCTAAATATGTTTTTGGGCTTAAAACTGCAAAAATTAGAAATATCTAATATTACTAATGTTTAGTAGTAGTAATATTCGTGATCTGAGACAGTTGAGTAAGTTCTACTCTCTGAATGCATTTGACAATGTTAGATTATCCTTAGGAAAAAATACTTCATCGTACAGTTGTTGTTTTCAGATTTCATTTACTTATTTTTGGCTTTTCTTCTTTTTTCTTTCTTGTTTTTATTTCCTCACTCTTTTTTTTTTTTTTAACAACTACCTCCTGCCCCCCTAGGTATATGCCTCAAATGTATGCAGTTTGGGTGTTCCCAGCCCTCCCTTGGCCGGGATCCCTTAGAGTAGATCGGTGTGCCTGGATGGAGCCTGAGTCGCTCAAGCCCTCCCAAACCGTAGTGCTCTGCGTTTAGCCATGTGTAGCACTGAAGGGGGCCCACTTCACCAGGTAGTCCTTTTGACAACGTAGAGGTTTATCAAGGTTGGTACCTCGTAAACCATATGAATGTTCTTTTGACCCACTGAAGATGGAAATGACTGTAAATTTGTTGTAATATATTCAAAGTGCCAAAGGTTATGTACTGAGTTATGGTACGTTTACTGTTGGAAGTTAGGTTTTGCACTCAATTAGATTTTAATTTCCTAATTACACCAAGATGTATTTCAGTTACTCAGTGTTTCCATAGAAGTTCTTAAACATTTTCAAATGTTTGGCCGAAGCAAGTGGTTTTCTCGTGTTGTTCATGGGGAAGTGTTGTGCAATTGTTTTGAATTCCACAGTCATTTTCAAGCTAACTGCTATGAGACCATCTGCAGTATCTATAATGATTAAATCACACACACACCAGTGGGGTTTAGCAATAAACTAACCAGAGAATATGCTCCAATGACTTTTCACTTGCAAGCCAACTTGTAATTATTAAAATGAAACTCTACTATATTTAGCACCTCTGAAATCACTTCTTTTAGAATGTAAATGTAGACTATCAAACCGCATAATTGACTAAAAGCAGATCATTTGACATATTTGCATACCGAGAACGATAAGCAGATTAAAGGTAGCGAAAAGATCAATTTTTGTGCATTACTGAAGAAATTTAGTGAAGCTTTGAATGCGCTATCTAGTCTTTATCTGATCTGTAAGTGAATAAAAGCACCTTTTGTCTCTAACAGCCTGTCAAGAAAGAGGGAGGAACGACAGATGCAATTTAGGAAAAGGTAAAGTTACTAAGAGAGGCAGAATGGGACGTTTACAACTATGAAAATATTTTTTATGAGTTCTTGTAGCCAAAGGTATGGGCCGCTTTAGGAGCAGTTCTGGGACGATTACGTGCACATCATTTTCTGCTCAGAAAGAAAATTTGAACATTTTTCTATTTCTTGAGACTATTTTGGAAAAGTGTCTTCACCTCACGTGTATTTTTTGAACAATGCAGCTTTTGAATGAAAACATGTCGTACAGAGTAATTGAAAACAAAGAAAGTTCTGCTTCTCTCCCACGGGGTAAAATCGCAACCTTTCTTGCAGATCGTTTTGAGACCATAATAACCTGCCACTTACAGTCAGTCTTTCTCGTCCTTTAGATGAAATGTCTGGGCATCTCCACGTATTTTGACTTTTTTTCTCTCAAGAAATTACCATAAATAGTTCATCCCTGTACACACTATACTTTGAAAGTAATCTTTGAAACAGCTCTGCTCGTAGCCGCGTACTTTGCTCACTTGAAAGAACAAGTATCAAGGCCATACTTCCATGCTGTAAGTAACAAATTTCAACTCTCCGCCATTCGAGAAGGACATTTAATATTTATATGTGTTACCTCTTGCTGCTGTATTTTACGTTAAGCTTTGGTTTCCACCTCCTAATGAATGTAGCATTCTCCCTAGATGATCCATAACTACAGTTATTGCTGTTGGCTCTGCATCAAGAACTATTTGTAATTTTCCAGCTGTGAAAATGTTGCCTTGCATTTAGAAAGGTTTCACGATTGGGGGACCTGATGAAAATTGCACTCATTAGGTACGAGGCTGCGTTTTCTTGCTGTACAGGACGCCCTTTCTTAGATGCTTCTTAAAACAAACAGAAATGCTGTCTTAATATGTTTACTGCTGCACTGGAGGTTTATTTACACTTCCAGCTTTAAAGGAAAATTATTGTCCTACTTGAGTATGTAAAGTAAGCTCATACTTTTTTTACTCTTTATGTACCCATTACTGTTGTAGATATGATAAAAGCGTTAGCTGTGGGCTTCAAAAATGGTGATGTTTAAAGCATGTTGACTAACTTCCTACTCTTTGAAGTACACGGTGAAGGATTATAGCGCTACTGTGTTGTTGATGCTAGATTTAAAGGTCTGTCAGCACTTTTGGTATCAAACCCTATTTTCAGGGATTTATGACTTCTACATGTAGATACAGTCACTGGAAGTGTTAAATATGCAGTAGGTAGCACTTTAATCTTGTTATGAAGGATTTTGAGGTTTGTTTCTGTTGAAAAAAGTCACGGTCTCCTGTAGCACAGTGAGCATTTGCTTTATCTTTCATAATTTGTACATTTACGAAGCCACTGTGTGTTACAAGTGGTAGAGCCATTCTTATTTGTCTTAGAAGCTTCCAGCTGTCCTGTATTACAACGTACTGTAAAAAGCTGAAGATCCAGGCTGTATAGGAAATCTGTAAAAGATAGGAACATTACCTATAACTTAAGGGTTGATTTTGTCTCGTGCAATCAATGGTAGTTTGTCTACGTTTAACAATGGTACAGAATCACAACTATGTGCACTTGTGAGAGCGATCAACTTCGAATGCATGGAAAATCTTTTTATTTCATTATTGCAACTTCAGCTCCTTTGATTTGATTAAAATGTTACCTTACTGTTTTAATTTCTGTTCATTCAATAAATATTGCATGTCTAACACTAATAAAGCACCACGATGCAGTACCGCAGTATTCCTTGAATTGTGGTCCTAATCTGTTGTCAGGCAAAATGTAGAATCATAGAATCACCACGGCTTGAAAGGACCTCCAGGATCATCAAGTCCAGGCCTCACCTCAACATCTCCCTAACCTCTAGACCATGGCCTCAAGTGCTCTAGCTACTTGGTTATTAAACACCTCTAGGGATGGCAACTCCACCACCTCTCTGCACGGCCTGTTCCAGTGCCCAACGTGCAACTCCTGAGCTCCACCTAAGTACGTATCTGTAGGAATCATGCTGGTCAGACTTTGAGACCACAGAGAACTTGATTTCCTTAAGGACAGCTCTAAATGAACATCCCAGCTGTTTGCAGGGTAACCATTAAAAGACACTGATGCCGTAGTGTCCAAAACTTAGGATTAGGGTGGGGAATGGCATGTTCTGAAATTAGCTAAGAAGTGTTTTTGTGCTAAGAAGTGTGCAAAAACAAGTCTCCTTTGTTTTTACACAACAGCCGCAGTCCCTTTGAATGTACCACTCCCCTGATTCTGTGGCTGTGTAAATACTACTAGGAAAGATCGTTGGCATTTCGCATGAGGACAAACACTGCACAAATTTTGATATGGAAAAATGAGTTGCACGTTTCTCCTCATGCTCGACAGAATAAAACCCAGCCAGAATGCCAGAGAGCTGGAGCATTCTTCCCCACCTCCCTGCCCCGTAGGTGTTTTTCTCAGGAGTAAAAAAACAATGCCTTTTGCCTTTCTTCCTCCTCCTTAAGGCAGGACAGCAAAGTTCTGTCCCCTGGCAGTACTATGTTTTCTGAATGATAAGGAGATAAGAAAAGAGGTCTTGAAGCTGGAGAAGAACATTGTGAGCAATGCACCCAGTTACTTGGTGGCTTGAACTTCCCTGGCATGCAATTCCTTTCTTTGCAGTTAACTTGCTTTGTGACTGCTGCCACTGTTGTACATCTATGGACTTCAGAGGTTTAGAAAGAGTTCTCTGGGAGGTTACCGATGATAGAGAGTCATGGGAAAGTACAGCCAGTATTTGAGCTGTGCTTGTGCTTCCGTGTGCTTTGTTACACACATTTCCGTCAGCTTTTTCACTCTGTATCTCGCTGACTTTGTCTTGGTGGGTGAGTAGATGATGAACAAGGACAGGAGAGGAAGGCAGGATTCTGAAAGTGCCATGCAGCATGTTAAATACCAGTTTCCATCTGTAATTCCCATCTGGTAACTAATCGCAGTTCCTATGCCCATTTGAAAATGGATCCAGCGCAATTTCCTCAGAGGCATAATGTTTGTTAGCTGATACCAACTGTAATTCTATTGACAATGTCAGAGCCCAGCATGATTAAATACCTTCCAGTTTCCCCAGCATGGAGTTGGTTTTTGACTTTTGTTACTTAACATCTCAACCCCCTAAATAAAGGTTTTCAAGGATGTTTTAAATACAGCTTAGCAGTTAAAGAGCTATTGAAATATTTCAATGTAAACTAGAAGGATCATTAAGGACAATTCTCTCTCCAGTTACATTTATTGAAGTGAATTCTTTGTGGAACCAGAGTAAAAATCAGGATTTCATTTCCATATTTTAAGCAGTTTAATTTGTTTTTATGGGAGTGTTGTGCAAGCTCTGGCTGCAGCTCGCTTGGGATGCATTGCCCTTTTGTGTAACACTGGGCACGTTGGGAAAGTTATAAATAATGATGATGAAAAACAAATCCCGTCTCCTACTCTGCATTAATAAATTAAATGTTGGATTATTTCGGTGGATTATTTTCTAACAGTGCCATTTAGGAGAGATAGGAGTAAGACTGTCCACTAAAGGAAGCTGTTTTCGCTTGTCTGTGCCTCTTGTAAAGTAATGAAGGTGGAAGGCTACTACAGTCCAATTTGAAAGCTGTGTCTGTGTAATGCTTATATAAATACCAGTATATTCAGTGCTGGAAGCCAGTGGCTATTACATGAGGATTATTGCCGTGTATTTATGATGTTTTCTTACAGCATTTAGCAGTGTAGATCAGTCTTTGATAAACGGCTGATGATTTAGGAGAGAGGAGAACCCTCCGTGGCTAAATACTGACATGTTTATACTTGAAAAATAAGCAGCTTAAAAAGGTTTCAGGGACACACATTTAAGTGAGATCCAGTATTAAGGGAGAAAATTCTGTGGGATGGTCACCTTAATAGTATCTGCTGTGTGATGTGGAGGAGATGAATTAGAGGCAACATTGGGAGATCATTGCTGGGATCCAGAAAACCCAACAACATGAGTAGGACTAGGATACAGATTTTAAATGATCTGTTTGCCCAGGGTGTGCCAGGTTCTTTTTGTGACAGGCAGAATTAACACAGCATCCTTTAAGACCAGTGTTAGGGTGAACCAGTCCCCAAAAGTAGAACAGAAGAATTAGCTCCTGAGGCATGAGGTGTGAGGTGGAAGCACTGAGCTTCAGCCAGCTGTCCCCTCTGCATTTTAAGGCACTGCTGCTGCTAGTGTGAGCTTTAGGAATTAATCACTTTCCCAAGAAAGTGAGGAAGTGTCTGAGGATGTGGTGTATGCAGTGTGACTGGCCAGATTGCCTCGGTGCTTACTCGAAGTAGGTGTCTAGCACCTGGGCTTGTGGAGTCTAACAAATAAGCACCAAAATGTGTCCTATCACCTCCTTCTCTAAACGATTCATTCAGGGCTCTCTCACGTGACGAACACGTGCTTCTCCAATAACTTGCTGCTTACATTATGAACTCCTTGAAAATCAACTCCCTGGGACACCTTTACCAGAGACATTAAGGGTCTCCACTTAAATTTAATGAATATTATGTAATTTGCCAAGGATTTCTACAATGCATTCAGAAAATCTGCCTTTCTGAGGATGGAGCTTTCTGAAAGCGTTGGCAGTGTAATGGCATCTTTGAAGGAAGGTGCTGACTCCAGCCATGAGTATTTTCTGTTTCTTGACAAAATGTTTTCCCCATTAAAGCAGCTTATTTCATTAACACATAATTCATAGCTTAAGTGTGCTTCTATTTTGTCAATTGTAGATTACTTACTACTTCTTTTTAAGGAACGCTGAAGCACGAAATGCAACGTGACAGGGTTTTTGAGAAAGAAAAATGATGCCTTGTGCATAGCAATTCCATTTGGATAAGCATTTCTCTATTTTTGAGGAGTTCTTAATGTGCTTTTTCAAGCTGAATCATGAAATGCATTGAACAAGAAACAGTGTAAAGTGTTCGTGCCGTTCATAGCTTAAATTCCTTTATAGATACGTGCCGCAGTGTTTTATAGTTACGATTCCAACCTACCCCAGTTACGTGTTTTAAATTGTAAGACTGTGAGATTCCAGATCGGGCCCCTATCCAACAAGCTTGCATCAAGCTTTTCTTTATAAACCGGAGGAAAAGAGAACTGGAATGATTTTAGATTTTAGGTGCTAGGGACTGTTCTTATCATAGAATCATAGAATTAGAATCATTCACGTTGGAAAAGACCCTCCCAAGTCCAACCATCATTAGTATACTAATGGGGTCTAAGCGATTCTTTTGTCTGTTTCAGGAGTTTCTGTGTAGTTTTAAGTTCTGAACATTTCACTGGTCTATTTAGAGCATTAGTTAGAACTTGGTCCAGTTCTCTACATTCTTACACATGCCAATGTGCTAAACTACTCCAGAAACCAGCTTAGCTCTCACCATATTTGGAGGCTGTTCCTCTTCTTTGCTCTCAGGCTGGTTTGGATGGGGACTTACGTCTAAAGTAACAGATGAAATATGTGATGGGAGCTGACTGCCAGAAATGGGATCAAAGCAAGTTTCTGAAGAGCTCATTGGAAAACTGTCTTGAACTTTGGAAGGATGACTGAAGTCCACAGTTAAACAGAGCAAAAGACAGAGAAACAGACATCAAGGTAAGAATTTCTTGAATAAGTGTAGGGGGGTGTGTGTCTGTTGAAGACTATGCAGTCACTTTAGTCTTTAGGGGAAGGGAAGCAAATGAGCAGATGAATTTCACAGACTCACAGAACATTAGGGATTGGAAGAGACCTCAAAAGATCATCTAGTCCAATCCCCCTGTCACAGCAGGATCACCTAGACCAAGTTGCACAGGAACACGTCCAGGCGGGTTTTAAACATCTCCAAAGAAGGAGACTCCACAACCCCCCTGGGCAGCCTGTTCCAGTGCTCTGTCACCCTCACTGTGAAAGTTCCTTCTCATATTGATGTTCCAACTGACACCCATTGCCCCTCATCCTATCACTAGATGATACAGAGCAGAGCCCGGCTTCATCCTCCTGACACTCACCCTTCACATATTCATAAACATTAATGAGGTCACCCCTCAGTCTCAGGGTGGGTTGGTCAGGATGTTCTTCACCTGCGGGCCCACAGAGCTTTGCAGTTCATGAACAAGCATAAACTTCTACACAAAGATGCATTAGCCGAAGAGCATTCAGAATAAAAGGTCACGCTGATAATGTCTTGTGGGACATCAACTGCTTTGAAAGGCAGTAAATACATTCAGTGTCATACTCATCTAACTCAAACACGTGAGAGTGCTCAGCTTTGACTCGTTAGTTTCAGCCAGTTCCTCTGAATAAAAAAAGGACCATGTTTTTCCGTTGTGTTCTAAAAGACGTGCAGACTTGCAGAAGACAACTTCTTGTCTTGACTCGTGTTTGAGTGTGTGTTTAAAAGAAGCTGCTGAGTGGGACTCAGGAGGCTCTGCTCCATAGCCTTGCCAGTCACTGAGTCAAGTTTTACAGGGCTGTAGTTCCCTGGACCCCCCCTTTCTGGCACTTCTTGCGGATGGGCATCACACTGGCTAACTTCCAGTCATCTGAGCCCTCCCCAGTTATCCAAGACTGGTGAAAAATGATGGCGACTGGCCTAGCTAGCTCTTGTGCCAACTCCTTAAGCACCCTGGGATGAATCCCACCTGGATTCACAGACTCCTCAGGGTCTAGGTACCACAGCCGGTTACTAACTACTTCCTCCTAGATTACAAGAGGGGTGTTCTGCACCCCATCCCTGACTGCCAGCTCAGGAGCCCAGTTACCCTGAGGATAGCCAGGCTTTTTGTTAAAGACTGAGGCAAAGAAGGTGTTAAGTACCTCAGCCTTTTCCCTGTCTTCAATTACTATAGAAGGGAAAAGCGTCTCTCTCAGAATAGAAAAGGTGAAGAATGAGCTTGTGTTCTCTTGCAATAGGCACGAGAAGCAAGAACTGCTTCCTTACAGGAGGCAATAACTGACCGGCTGCAGTAAGCATCACACTTCAGGGCTGTGTGAGATGCTGTTAACTCAAATAGTAAATGTCTCAGATTGTCCTAGTGCCTGTAAAAAGTACACATAGCTTCCTCCAGTGTACTTTGTTTGAATTATGAATCCCAGCTTTCTTTCTATCTATCTATCTAGCTATCTAGCTATCTAGCTATCTAGCTATCTAGCTATCTAGCTATCTATCTATCTTTATCTATCCATCTATCCATCTTATCTATCTTTATCTATCTATCTACTTTACCTATCTGTCTATTTATTTATCTGTCTATCTCTCTACTTATCTATCTTTATCTATATTTATCTGTATTTATCTATCGATGTATCTATCTACCTATTTATCCATCTCTCTATCTACTTATCTATCTTTATTTATCTTTTTCTATGTATCTACCTATTTATCATCTATCTATCTACTTATCTATCTTTATCTATCTATCTATCTACTTATCTATCTGCCTATCCCTATCTACTCTCTCTGTCTGTCTGTCTACCTATCTATCTATGTACATACCTCTCTCTATCTCTTTCTTTCTTATGTGTCTATGTTATCTATCTGTCGACCATCTATCTATGTGTTGATCAGTTTATTTATCTATTATCCAAAGGGCAATTAGCAGATACACAAAATATTGAATCTACTCCATTATTTGTTTCCTCCTTTGACTTGTCTTTGCAGAAAAAAGTACAGATTTTAATCTAACTAAAGACTGATGGAGTCGGTGAGCTTGGTTCAAAGTCTGACATATAAACATAGGGATGAAGTTATAAAGGGGAGATACCTGGCTAGTAGAGTTCTTTTTACAGTTGAAATACAGTGAAATGATGGTCTTCTGGCAAGAAAGCTTTTTGTGATGTCCTGGAAAACCTCCTTCTCTCAATAAATCCCCCACAAAGCAGCCATCACTGAAGCCTGGGAATAGTCACCAGCATAATACTGGCCAGTGAAAATCATCACTCACTGCAATCCCAAATACAAGGTGATGCCTTTCCTGAAGCTATTTCATAAGGCACTGCTTTCTAGCTAGGTTGCTTTAAAAAATGCTGTGCAGTTCTTACTGCATCCCATTACAGAGTGTCCAGGATTTCTTGTTTTTCTCTTTGTTAACCCAGGGCTGGTACTTGGACAGCCAAGTCAGGGTCTGGAAACCTTTGAGCAAGTAGGTTGTAGCTGGTGCAGTTAGCACAGTAGCAGATCTCAGCACGACATTTGGATTATTGTTGTTACCCTTTCGCTACGGTACCCAGCGGCACCAACATCTATTACACCAGCTTGGTTGTCTCAGCTGCTGGATATTAATTATTTAGAGCATTGGACAACTGAACCTCCCTGCTTCCCACAGGTATAAACCATGTTTATTTTAGATGTGGCTCTGGAGTTTACACTGTCTGTTGCTGCCTGTGAGAGAAGCTGGCAGTGTATCTGCTGAGAACGGAACCTCTTGTTCTCAGACCACTCCTCAGGAGATTCACTCCCATTTCAAACTGTTCTCCTTTTTTTTTGCCTAAGTAGAAACTTGTGGAATGCTCAATAAAGGTAATAACGGTTTTATATTAATTACAAATTTTAGTAATGTACCAACTCAAAATGATCTTAAAAAACTGCTGAATTCCAATATTAACAATAATTTGTACTGCTTTTAATGACTATCTTGGGTCCAGGGCAGCAGACCCTCAGCACACATCTTTTCCAGTTAGCTTTGCTGGCACTGAGAAAAATTTAGTATCTAATTTAGATGCTAATAAAAATAATGAAAATTTAGACTAAGCATCAGTCCTGGTCCCTAGGAGTGATCTCTTGGCTTGCCTGATGGTACAGTTACACAAAAGATTAAGTGATGTAGCCCAGGATTTTTGTGAAAAGTTGGCAGTGTCTTTTTCTTGACAGAATCACAGAACATTAGGGATTGGAAGAGACCTCAAAAGATCATCCAGTCCAGTCCCCCTGGCAGAGCAAGATCACCTAGATCAAGTCACACAGGAACATACCGAGGCTAGTTTTAAACATCTCCAGAGAAGGAGACTCCACAACATCCTCAGACAGCCCATTCCAGTGCTCTGTCACCATCACTGGGAAGAAGTTCCTTCTCAGATTGATGTGGAACCTCCTATGTTCCAGCTGACACCCATTGCCCCTTGTCCTATCAGTAGATGACACCAAGAAGAGCCTGGCTCCTTCCTCCTGACACCCACCCTTCACATATTTATAAAGATTCATGAGGTCACCCCTCAGTCTCCTCCAGGCTAAAGAGACCCAGCTCCCTCAGCCTTTCCTCATCACGATGTTCCACTCCCTTCATCATCTTTGTGACTCCGCGCTGGACTCTCTCCAGCAGTTCCATGTCCTTCTGCACCTGAGGAGCCTAGAACTGGACACAATTCTGTGTTAAACGAAGAGATATATTTCTTCTGAGGCTTTGGCACACAGCACAGTGGTTGAAGGCTTTGATTTACGCAGCTTCACTTCTGAATATCAGCTTTTACTTCAGCTGTTGAAACGCTTTACTGCATGTCGGTGCACCTGTACTTTCAGTTCGGCTTCAAATCCGTGCAGAACCCGCACCGGGGCAAGCTGTAAAAATTAGTTGAGGAATAACAATAAATAACACGGCATGCTGCCCGAGCACCTTCTGTTTTCTTTCCTCACATAACTGCTCATTGAACGTATTTTGCCGTTGCGGTTGGGTGTATGTAAGTATGTGTCTGAATAACTTCACTTTCAAATTCAGGAGTCAAGTAGCTACTTTGTATGCTGCGCTTATCTTAAATAGAGTTTGATTTAAAACATTTATCTTCCCTGGTATCGTCTGCCATGTCGAAGCACATTTAAATCCTGCTCTGTTCCTAATACCGCTCGTGTTTAAAACGGTAGGTGAGTACAACAAAGTTTGAGGAGCGCTCTGCTGTTTGCCCACTCTGTAGTTATTAGCTACTCTGTCCTCGTTCTGAGTATTGCTGTAGTTGAGAAGGAGAAGCTTCGGCGAAACAAACTTTTAAAAATTAAAGCCAAGGTCGGACTGCAGGGTGAGCAACTGTAGGAGGCTGCAATTTAAGACGTGGCCAAGTATGCAAAATCGTGTGTTGAGTTACAGCCTCAAGTCTCCATCGGGACCTGTGGGGCTGCCCAGGTAAAAATATTGGAGGCATTTTGGGAGGGATTTTCCTTTGTTTCACACTTAGTCCCAACAGAGAACGAAGCAATACTGGCAGTAATCACTGTAAGTAACTCTAAAGGAGAACCTCATCCAGGAACGTACTGTAAACACATCACTCTGGTGGAGTCAGCAGACCCAGCACCAGACTTCAGAGGCATTTAGCACCCTGTCACACTTTATTGGCTTGCCTAGGTAGAGCACTTCTTCAGGGTGAGGATGACAGAGCACTGCAAGGGGCTGCCCAGGGAAGTTGTGGAGTCTATTTCTCTGCAGATGCTTAAAACCTGCCTGGATATGTTCCTGTGCAACTGGATCTGTGTGACCCTGCTGTGGTGGGGGGATTGGGCAAGATGATCTTTCGAGGTCCAATCCCCCCACTACAGCAGGATCACCTAGATCAAGTCACACAGGAACATGTCCAGGAGGGTTTTAAATGTCTCCAGAGAAGGAGACTCCACAACCCACCCTGGGCAGCCTCTTCCAGTGCTCTGTCACCCTCATTGGGAAGAAGTTCCTTCTCATATTGACGTGGAACCTCCTCTGTTCCAGCTCACACCTGGTGCCCCTTGTCCTATCACTAGATGACACTGAGCAGAGCCTGGCTCCATCCTCCTGACACCCACCCTTCACAAATTTATAGATATTAATGAGGTCACCCCCTCAGTCTCCTCCAAGCTCAAGAGACCCAGCTCCCTCAGCCTTTCCTCATCAGGGAGGTGTTCTACTCCATCATCTTTGTTGGTCTACACTGGACTCCTTCCAGCATCTCCATGTCCTTCTTGAATTGAGGGGCCCAGAACTGGACACAACACTCCAGATGTGGTCTCGCTAAGGCAGAGTAGAGGAAGAGAAAGATCTTCGTAGGTTACGTCGGCTACAAATCAGTTCTGAAGCAACTAACACAACTGAAACGCCAAGGAACAAGGACAAAGTACAATGGATGAACAAAGCAACAGCTGGACTCTCTTCAGCACCACATAAACACACAAGGCCACACGCATTCAGGAATTTGTGGTGTCAACTTGATTGAATGTGAGCTTGGACTGTCTTCTTGTATTGTATCCTGCTCTGGCAGGGGGATTGGACTAGATGATCTTTCGAGGTCCCTTCCACTCTCTAATGCTCTGTGATTCTGTGAAGAGCACTGCTGAGGAGCTCTGTCTGCAGGTGGTGGAACAACTCCTGATGTTCCTGTGAGGACACAGCAGAAAGCCCTCTTCACACACGTTCCCAGAGAGCAGCCGGCTGCCATTTGGTGCAGCCTGTTACTGTGAGGGACCCCAGAGGGGTTAGTGCTTTGTCCCACAGTCATAGAATCACAGGACAGTTTTAGGCTGAAAGAGATCTGCAAGATCATCAAGTCCAGCCTTTTCCTAGCCCCATCATCGCCACTAAACCATGTCCCCCAGAGCAACATCTACCCTTCTCTTCAACACCTCCAGGGACAGTGACTCAAGTCCCTCACTGGACGGGCTGTTCCAGTGCCTGACAACCCTTTCAGGAAAGAAACTCCTCCTGGCATCGCTTATGAACATTAAAGCTGTGCTAGGTGGTGCCTTCTTGCCATGAAGAAATGCCCGGTGCAACTCACGACTGCGTCACATCCTCACCCAGCTCTACCCAGTCCCTCGCAGGCAGAACGCCAAGCCTTTGCAGCACTATTGGTATTAATAACAGTGATATTCTTAGGCTGTCTAAAACAGCAGGAAAAGGGGGCTTAAGGCGTCCTTTAGAAGAGATGAGCACACAGCTGGCTGCTGGCAGCAGCGGTGAGCATCAAAGGGCTGGGAGCGGAGGGAAGAGTCAGAACAACGTGTGTGGGAGCTGTTTTTGTGGCAGGCACCGTCCCGGAGAGACAGGGCAGAGGAAACATCACAAACTGACTCAGAGATATGATTTCAGGATATGAGAGCAGAGGCAAGGAAACTCTTAGGAAATAATGACCCACAAGGTAGACAGGCCATGACAGTGTGGTGTAAGAGACAGCGTGGAGGGTCCTGAGAGGCACTGGGAAGGCAGATATTAAGACAAGAACACAAGCAATAGCCGTGACAGAAATGTCTTCTATCACACGCAGCTGGGCAGAAACAAACAGAGCCATTATGTGCTCGTGGCTTGGTCTAAACCAGTGATAAACGGAGACCCTGATTGGGTGGGGAGTGAGAGCATGCCGGAGAAACGCTCTGGAGATGTGTGGCTAAGGCTCTGAATCAACCTGTATGCCTACATTAAAGTCCTGCTAAGCTCTGTTCATAGAATCATACAATCATTAGGCACTGGAAGGGACCTCCAAAGATCATCCAGTCCAATCCCCCTGCCACAGCAGGATCACCTAGATCAAGTCGCACAGGAAC